>APFE031758345.1:20108-45319 GCA_000404065.3 Pinus taeda | reverse complement strand
GCTACGAAATCGATCAATTTCAGAGTATATCATCAAGTGGAAGAACTTACCCACTGAAGATTCCACATGGGAGGACAAGAAATTTATACAAAAGAATCAAGAACTACTCAAGCGTTGAGGACAACGCTTTTTGAAGGAGAGGGGCATGTTAGGCCCCTATACTACTAGTGTAACCCCTTATTGTTATTAGTACAATCCACTTATTATATTGATGTACCCATGTAGTGCCCATATTGTTACTATTATGCCCCATAGAAGCCCACTATTTTTATTATTTTTATGTCGGCTCTGATTATGTTATGACCCCTTAGACTCCTATATATAGAAAGGAGGTATTTTCATTTGTATCATCAAAGAATTGTTCATTTATGTAATGTAAAGGAGGTTTCCCCCTCGAAGAGGCTAAATTCTAGGGCATTGATCTATCTTTTCTATCTTTTTCTTGAGATGGTTTCATAACAACAACAGATCCAAACCTCCTTGATCACCTCCTTGTTTTGCGTTGCTTCAGCCATGATAGCAGGATAGATCTAAAGGCAGTCGAGCTTTGGCCATGACAATAGGGTCGATCAAAGGTAGCTAAGATCAAAGTTATGAAGAACGAACAACTGGAGATTGGCTACGGCCAGTTTTGTTAAACTACCTAATTTTGAAGGCCGAAAGCTAAATTATGCATATTGGTTATGTAATTGGTTAAATGATCTTTTTGGACTTTGGCCAAAGATCTATATAATGAGGAATGCAAAAAGGACGAGATAGTTTTTAATAAATTTTGTATAGAATAGAGATATAACCAAGGAGGCAGTAACAGACTTGTATTTTTGTTATCGCCCAAATCTAGGCTGGACTATGTATTCACACATGTATTTTCCTCTATGAATTAATAAGAAAGGGAGCTCTGCATTATGTTTCAAAAAACGTATTTCTGTGTTTGAAAGCTGATGAATTGATAAAGTATTGAGCAAAATTTCCATTTGAAAGGGAAACACGCTGGTTGGCTAGGGCCCAGCCAACCCAACACGTTTACCCCATTTTCTATTCTTGTAATTTATGTTTATACTTCCAAGTGTGATTTAATTTACAACACATGTATTCCTGTTTGAGTGAAAGTGGATCCACAACGTGAAGTAGTTAAATTTCCTTTTCCTGCATTTGATTTCAGATTGGTTTTCTCACCTGGTCCAATAAGGAAAAATAACCCTACACTAGTGCACATTGGTGTGCTATTCATTTCTTGCACCTGATTTTAGATTGGTTTTCCCACCTGGTCCAAGCAAGAGAAATAACCCTGCACGAGTGCATGTTGGTGTGGTATTCATTTTTTGCAGTTTTGTTTGATTTGGTTTTCCCCACCTGGTCCAAGCAGGAGAAATAATCCTACACCAGTGCATGCTAGTGTGCTATTCACTTTCTCTAGTTCTGTTTGATTTGGTTTTCCCCACCTGGTCCAAGCAGGGGAAATGAACCTGCACCAATGCACGTTGGTGTGATGCAACAAGCATTTTTAGTTTACTTCTAGCGTTTTTCTTGCTCTCATTAATACTTCATGGAAAGATAAATTATATGGGTTGTTTCTCTATTTCTGCACTTTGTTAAAGTCATAAACATTCATTTTTATGTGTGCAATTTGATTTCACAGTGTAATAACACTTGCAGAAACTAAGCACTTATTTCAAGAATTAAATGCTAAGTGTAAGAAGCTCTGATCTAGTGGAAGAACTAGTTTCTTGCCATGGGAACTGAGTGCTCTGAACTTGAGAAAGTTCAAGCCCTTGCACGAATTAAAACACTTTTAGTATAGACACCATTTATACCCTCTGCATAAATCTCAATTCCTGCACTAGAGCAAGCAGACTACACTAGTGCAAGATAGATTAGTGCAAGAAGGAAATATCTATATAAGCATGTTTGAAGGGCCCATCTATTGAGACTGCTAAAGTGTCTTTGCTAAAGAAAACACACACTCAGTAGTTAATCGATAGTCAACTATAGTGATTGCCCCTTTATTTCTAAATATCTTTTGCAAATGCATTTTTCCTTGTTCTAGTCTTAGATTATTTTGAGGGTTCAAGCTGCCTTTTTTCTGTTTTTAGTTTAATTCTGCAATCTTTCCTTTAAAGAAAGTAGGGATTGACATTAGAAATATTCATACCATCTCTAGCATTTCCTGTGCTTCATCTCTAAGTTTACGAATCCGCCGGGTTGATAATTTTAGTTTTGAGGAGTTTGCTTAAGTGTAATTCCTACACCCAACAGAGGCTTTCTCCCATCACCACCATTACCTTTTGGATGGTTTGAACTATATCCTTGCAACCTTGCTACCCTTTCATTATAAAACACTTTCACCATCTCAGACATATCGTTGAAATCCTTTCTGAAATCTCTCTCATCCTTAAACATCAACTCCTGTCCTTCTTCATGTGCCATGACTAGTGGAGTTTGTGGAGTTTGTGACATCATTGAACCCATTTGAGGATTTGGTTTTTCAAGCACTACTTCTCTTGTACTCAACTTATACCTTGTTAACATTGAAAAACACTTGCAAAAATAGTCAAACCTTAAAAAAAAACCATGCTCTGATAAGAAACTAATATAAAATTCAAAACTTGAAGGTTTCTTGAAAAAGTTTGCAAGATAGTTTATGTCTTGTGGGAAATAGATCAATTTGAAAAAGCACATAAAATTATTGATTTTAGTTAAATTTTGTAGATATATCCAGAGAAAAATAGATCACATGTAGCATCACACAAACAACAATTTGATGCTCGAGTTTACCCCTCCTAGGCTATGTCTTCGTGTCTAGCTTCCAGTGTTGGGCCTTTATATTATATCCTCAAAATGTAAATTACATCAACATACTATGCTCAAATAACAAAAATAATGTTTCCATTATGTCGAGAACACCCAAACACCCCTATGTATGCTCTTCTTGGGCTCAAAAAGGCTAAAAAATGGCCAAGTTAGGCCTCTTTTTCCATTTCTCTACTATATGTAATACAAAATGACAAACTAGATAACCAAACAATGGATTCCTCCTTTAGCATATTTGGCAGGTGAGAAATCAACATGTTTTTAGCGGTGATTATGTCGTGATTGGTGTAATATGTATGATAGCTAGTTGGGCGCTCGTGACCCAACTTCCGCCTTGACATCTCGTTCACGTAGAGGCTTCATAGGAATGAGGGGTGCGAGCTAGAGGCCAAAAGCCCGCTGGCTTTGCACGCTTGGTTGTGTGTCAAACCATGTGGCCATGGGCTAGGCCATGCGTCAACCTCCTGCAACTCTTAGCACTCCACCATATGCCATCAATTACATGTCATAAATGGGACCGAGAGTTGGGCTAACTGCCTACCCCCTCTGCTTCAGTTCTCAGATGTATGGTCTACCATGTAACAAGGGGTTGGGTCCACATCCCCTGCCCGCTCCCTGAACTATAGAAATATTTGAATTCGAATCAAATGTCGCCACCAACATTTAAGAAGACATATGCGTGGTTCAATGGTAGAGCAGTTGGTTGTTGAACATGAGGTCGTGGGGTTAGTTCTAGTGGAATCTTGTCGATCGACCCATTCAAAGTTTTTCCATGAATCCAGAAGGCCACATGGCACCTTCTCATTGGGCCATGTGGCACTTCTTGATTGTGTTGTGGTAAAACACAACCCACCATTTTTGACTTGTTCACTTCAAATAATAGGGACCCTTTCTATAAAAAGTTTGGCTAAACACCTTTTAGGATTTTTATTTAGTTGATTATCCTACACTTTTGTTAATTTTTCATTTTTTACACTTTTATTTTTGGATTGCTTTGTTAAAATCAATTTTTAATAAGCTTCCATTGATACTTGTTTCACATCATTTAGTCAACTAGTTCGTAAATGACACTCCTTTGAAGTCTAATCATTTATGTTCCCTGGGTTAAAATGCATAAAATGTACAACATTCCATTTTTGTAAGTAAATTAGTTCAATAATGCATTTATTTTAAATATTAACCCCTACTTAGTTATTACTAACATTTTTCATTTTTTACTTATACAGTTAGATCATGAAGCATTGGGATTTTAGTAATTTATTCCAATTCCCAAATTAATTACTAATGTCGAAAACCCAGAATATCTAAATGGTTGTAGTTTATTTTTTATTATTTATTTTCAAAATGGTTGTAGTTTAGATAATTTCATAACTAAATTTCATTAAAATAAAACCAAAATAAAAAAGTTAATAATTTAATATTAAACCTTAAATTAATTAAATTAATTATTATGAAAATATAATTAATTAAATTAAATTAAAATTCAATATATAGAAAATAATATATATAAAATTTATTTTGCAATTGGAGGATCGCATCGAGACTTTTAATCTCATTGGGACTTTCCAATGGATGCATCTTTTAAAGACCTTGAGGACCTCCCTTCCCTCGATCACCGATCTCCTGATCATAAAGGGCAATGGGGCATTAACCAAAGTTTAAAAAATTCAATTGTTTGAGTTTCAATGCAATCGCTCCATCGCATCGGGATTCCTCAACTAATACAAGCTTTATGAACTTTGACTAAACATTTCCGCCGATGCGATAAGTCAAATGTTGACTTTCGTGGACTCATATATTAATTCGTTGTTTTGAAATGGTTTATGTAAGTACATTACCATATAAGTGAAGTAAGGTAGGTAATTTAATATTAGCTTAAATTTTAAATTAATTTAATTAATTAATATGTAAAATATAATTAAATTTAATTATTATTTAGATTAATATTAAATAGTTTATAATAATTTAATATATATTAATTAGGTAGATTAATATTAATTAATAAATAGTTTATTAAATAATTAGTTTAATTTATGATTAACAATTAAATTAGTATTAATTATTTGATAATTAGAGTTTAATTTAGGATTGGATTTTTAATTAAAATTCTGATTTTTTAGCCCAGCAACAAAATTTCTAGAATTATGCTAGATTTGACTCATCAACTTTGAAGGTTCATAGATTGAGTTATACTTGGCCAAATGAGGCCTATGATGGCTCATCAGAAAGATAAAATCAAGGAAAACATTTCTGAGGAGGATTCACTAATAGATTTGGTCATTTATTGGATCTAAAAACATACAGAAGATTAAGCTCTGAATTTCTAAAAGAAAATCAATTTTTTGAGTTTTATTTTTTTCATTTTCATTTGCCCAAGCCTCTTCTAATTATAGGTTTACTCATCAATAATATCCTTGGCCAATTAAACCATCACTTACATCAATAGAAAGCTTATATGTTATTTTCAATTATTTAATTAATTGCATTTGACTAGATTTTTTTTAATGCTAAAAATGACATTTTGATTTTATTGTTGCATCTTAATTTATTTTGATTTCTTATTTGCAGGAAAACAGTAGAAGAGATATGGAGAGAAAGATCTCAATAAATGAGAATGCTCTAGCTATTAAAGATTGGAATTTTGAGCAAATACAATTGGATTGGCCAGATTTTTTCTTCAACAAACTCCCCTCTTAAAAATACCTTTGGAGATATTATAAATGGCAGATTACAGAATGTAATTAAGGGCTGCTCTCGTCTGCAATTCTAAAATTCTAAAAGCACTTATGTAATAGGGATTTAGATCTGTAGTTGGGAGGAGTGGAAATCTCATATTTGGGGATTATTAGGGTTTTTCTTTTACTTTCAAAGTTATGTATAATGAATAGAGTTTGCACTATTGTAGCTCTGCTTTTGAAAGTAGAAGCTCAGACATTGTAAAGGAATATTAGAGACAAGAGCTAGAGAAATGGATTCAATAAATTGGTATTTCAAATACTATTATTTTAAATGTTGGTTTCATTTTATGATGATAGAATTGTGTCAATTTACTTACATATTTGTGCACTTTTGTCGGTATGGGTAATTTGACTATTTTTTTGTTATTATTTATCTCTATTCTCATGGGCTGAATTCTAATATCTGAGTAACTATTTACTCAAAAATTTGTTATTTAAAACTAATTTATTGAATAGTGATATGTTACGAACTTATTCCGCATATTATTATTTAATTATTCAAGTTACTGATTAAATGATCAAAAAAATTTTGAGAACTTCTTCTTGAGTGTTGTTGATTGATTTTTTCGGTTAAGAGGTTTCAATAGGATGTGTTTTGGTATCCATAATATAAATTAATTGAACTACTTCATTAACTCGATATTCATTATAAACAAGACATATTTAAATCTCAATACTTTAAATATCTTACTCTTGGTTAGGTTAGATTTATATATGCCTAATTGAGATAGGATTAAGATAGTTCCTTTTGCTTCCATCTTAGAATAAGCTTGCATTTACATTAAGTTTTACATTATTTTAACTCCTCTTCTCAAAGAGGAAAAACTTGAGTTGTGGCTTGGCTGAACCCAAATCAACTTAAGGGTCATTCTCTTGCTTGATCAGTAAGAAGAAGTGATTTGATATCCCTGTCTATTGGTAGTTAAAGATACATCATAAACCAATAGTGATAGGGAGAAGGTAACTAAACTTAGCTAAACTAGTCGGAGCCACTACTCCAAATGGAAAAGGAGTTGCTTTAAGGTCCGGACCGGGTGGTTATCCCCCAATGTTGAGGTAGACATTTTTGGCCCTCAACATTTTTGGCACTAGAAGGAGGGCCTGAAACTTGTTGTCTACTGGAGTCTTTTCAATTTTAACATTTTATTTAAATCACAATGGCTCCTCTTAAACTTCCAATTTAGAGTTGTATCCATGGATGTGTAACTTCCAATACTCCACCTGAAGTGGTAAGACTCTTGTCTCAAGTAAAGTTTAATGGTAAGAGAAATTTTTCTACTTTTAATCATGTCTTTCAATTTATTCAAAATGTTTCAAATTATCATTCTTAAGGAATTGATGAAGGCATTTTATGTAGAATTTTTACTCTCATATTCGCGGCAAAAACTAGAAACTAGTGTAGAACTCTTCCAGTTGCCTCAATTCACAGTTGGGATCAATTTGTCACAATTTTCATTTCTAAATTTGACGGCTTTGATTATGAATAGGTATGTGATGGAATTGAATATCTACGAATATTTGAAATTGAGTCTGTTAGAGATTTTAATATTTGATTTCATTTGAATTATTTAATATTTAAAGTCGAAGATAAACCTATGGAAAAAGAATCACTAGGTTGGTTTGAATATATTTGCACTCTTCCTCCTATTCCCAATCCATATGAAATTAGTTCAAGCTTTGTTTTATCCCCTTCCAACATGAATGAGAATTCCAATATGGATGTGCAAATAAATCATGATGAAGTGGTCTCACAAAGCTTGGAAAATATTTCTATCCATATTCAAGAGGACAACAACAACAATTTTGGAGAAAGAGCTGTCTTGAAATCTGAAAATTACTTTGCATTAAATTTAGAAAATCAGATTATAAATCATCAAGTACAAGCAGAAATCAAATTAAATAATAACATACAAACTGCTATACAAATTTCTGAATTTTTCCACGATGAGAAAATGCTGAAATCAGAGTAGAAAAGAAACCTTCTTCAAGAAAGAATGAGTACATAAAGGAATGATCTAGAATCTGAAATTTATAGTGAACAAAATGCACAAGAGTTCTCAAACAAAGACATTTTAATTGCATTATTTCAGATTCACATTTTTCCATTTATCCTAATATTTTTAATGATGGTAATTTTTCTCCTCTTGATATTAATGATATTTTAGAAAATAAAGAGGATGATCTAAATGAATTACCAATAATTTTTTATCAAGAGAAACAATTATTGATCATTCTTTTGCCATTAATGAATATGAATTTTTTTTTCCTCCTTGTTTTGATATATTCGACAAGATCGAAGGAAATTCCAGAGAATATTGTGAAGTCATTTATAATAATTATTTTGACATTGAGGATATTGATTTCTATCCTCATGAGAAAATTCAAATAACATCTGAGAATGAGGAATGTTTCAATTTAGAAATTATTCCAACCAATCCTCATTCTAAAGAAGAAAATTATCTTCATGATTTCATTATTCAAGAAAACATTCCAATTTATGATTCATATCATGATCAAGCTCTCATTCCTACTCATAATCATAATTCTCTTTCTAATTCGCAAGTTGAAATTAGAAATTATTCAAATTCCATTATTCTGGCAAATTCTTGTGAAAAAAAATTATTTCAAAACAATCCCAAATGTGTTGTAACAATAGTTGTACCAATAGTGATTTTATTTTATTTTTGTTCCCCCACTTAATTTGTTTAAAATCAGATTTTATTTCTGATTTTATTTTTCAGATTTTTTATATCTTACATTGGCATATTGAGCACTTTACTATCAAACACTCAATTGATGCATTGCCCTATTGGGAAATTGAAGTTTCATATTATAATCATGAACATAAAAAGCTTCTATCGTCTCATAAGCAATGTCAACAAGAGAATATATTTTTACAATCTGGCTAGCAATCTAATCCAATTAATAATCTTCCATTATATCAAACATATTTCCATTCATTTTTCATTAACTCATTTGAGAAATATTTGGAAAGTTTTCCTTCATGGAAGATTGTTAATAGTTTAACACTTAAACATAACACTAACAATTTTTTCCAGGCCTTCGAATTTAAAAGCTCATATCCACAATCTACCATGTTATTTTCTCTTTTCAAAAATTTTCAATCATTAATAGAAATTAATCTAGATTTCGATGATCCAATTGGAAAGGAAATTTCCAGAGAAGGAGATTTTAATTAAGTTTCTAACAGTAACTGTAAATTCTATTTACAAATTTATCTTCCTTATTTTAGTTATATTTGCATTTTTATTACTAACAATTGAACTGTACATATATAAAGGAATTAAAATGAGAGAATGGTTACACTAGAAATATGACTATACCTAGCCATTTTCCTGCATGTTGTTATAATAGGAGTAGAATTAACGTAGTTAATTTATTTTCAACAGTTCTGCGTATATAAATAAAGAAAAATAATCAGCCCTTCTCATACATGTTCAGTGAAACATTTTCTTCTCATCAGAAACTTTTTAATTCTTGCTTCCCATTTTTAAATAAAAAATGTCTTGCAGCAATACCTCTACCCATGAATACATCTCTGCCTATTCTGAATAATGTCTTGACTTTAATTGAGTTTGCACTTGGCACCAATCACCTCAAAGTCACCTTTTTCCATTTTGAGATGTCCTTATAAGATTTTCTTCTAAAATTTGTTTGTTAAAAGTTTTGAAGATACAAAGCTTCATGATCTCACTAATCACATGAATTCTATGTTATTTTCCTTGAAATTAGTTAAAATAACCTTAAGGGTGTCTATGCTGCTGTGTGCATACATTCAAATTTGTGTAGATATTTTTTCACAATTAGTGGCTTTATCCTATTTTGATCTTTAGTTTATTATCCGATGCTACAATACGAATAATATTTTACTAAAAGCATTATTGAACAGTCACTATAATAATAAAAATTCTTTTCAAGTTAACTGGGAACGAGCAGAGGTAATAAACTATTGTTACAAGTCAAAGGGAAGCATATTTTCATTTTATTTCTGCTGAATTTTATGAATTTCAATTTTCTGAACATGAATAAATAGATTTTATTTAGGCTGATTGGACACTCTGATTTAGAATAAATAATGAGATAATGTTGAATGAAGTCAAAATTTTGATAAGTCCAAGGAAGGATTTGAAGATTGATGAGGTAAAATCTATAGACATTTTCCTTCTAGGTACGCATTTACAAGTTCATTTTCATCTATTATTAGTTTCTATTTTCCTTAGTTTATTCTTGTTGTGTTTTATTTGCAGGTTTTCATTTGTTTTCGAAACTTGAAGTAAGCAGCAAACCCATTACAAATTTGCAATAGGTTCACGTAAATTTTATTTGTGATTCATTAAAATTTCAGCATTCACCACTTTGCTTTAAAACCCAATTGAAATTTAGAACAATATCACAGGATTCATATCAGAAACATTTCAACTTGATTTTCATACTGTTGATACTATGGTGAATATATATGCGCAATATTGCCATCTCGCTTATCTTCGTCAATTATTTCATTCCGATATCACATCATCCATATCAAAACCATTTGTATCATAATATTTCATCGGAAGTAGCTCTTAACATTTTATGATAACAAACTAATAATGCGAGACCTCCGATTTCGCATATTATAGGTTTTCAATTGAATATACTTCCATTATCCTAAATCACCAATCTCCGATAATCGACTTTACCAATATTGTGATATTCAGATAATTCTGGACTCGATATGAAATTTAAATCAATTTCATAAGAATATCGTGTTAGTTCAATCACAATAGTGGTAGCGGCATAATTTTAAAAGTACGGATGTATCGGATCTGATATGATATTAAATCTCATAAAAAATTTGTTGGGTCAATTCTTCATTGCATATCGACGTATCAAAATTGTTACATTGTGTACTTAATTTTGTTGATCGCCGATTTCTTTTGAGGTCCAAAGCTGGTCCCACCTAAGAGCCCCGTCATTCATAGCATATCAGCGTCGCAAGAATCACATTGTATTACATCCTGTACTTAAAGTTTGCTAATTGCCAAGAGCCACGTCATCCATCACATCGCTGCTATCACAAGAATCATATTGGCATTTCCAACATGACTATTTTTCAATATTTCGATATGCCAATATCGCAACTGCTTTATTGCATTTTTATATATTCTCACATCACAATTCGGAATCTGCGATGTGTTATGTATGATGTGCGATTTGCGAACTATAAATCACGATGTGTGATTTGCGATTTGTGACATGACTATCCCCCGATCCTTGATATAACATTTCTTCCATGGTGTGATCGCTCCATCTCATCGCACATATTCTCATCGCATGCTCTTATATTGATAATTTTCCATTGCAACTTCTGATGCGATAGACTCCAATGCATGTCTCTATGCCATTAACATTTAATCGATATATGGCATATCAACATAGGTGAAATGTTTGCAGATTGAACTTTAAGCATGGTGAAGAAACATACAATGTGAATCATCCGATAAGGCATTGTATTGTATGAAATATTTTAAATCAATCTTGGGTAACCACTATGGTACTAAAGCAATTGATAACAAATTTGTAGCATATTTAAATCATTTCGATTTCTCATATATTTTAGTTTTAAATATATAATTCCATAATTAATATGAAATTCAAAGACCTCTTTATCCTCACATTTAAAGTTTATTATCTTGGATTTGGTCTTAATTATGGACAATTTATAAAAATCATGGATTTTATATGAAACTTATAATATTTTGAGAACATTCATCACTGCATATTCTCATTCTCATTTCTGATGCATTTGTTTTAATTTTGATTCCCTTGAGCATAAAACATTCCATTTTTACATTTCACTGCTTGCTTTAGTTTAAATAAAATAAATAATGATTTTGGGTTATAAAAATTTGGTTAGTTTGACTTCTTCATGTTTTTAATGTTAACTAAAAGGATAAGTCAGCTAATATTAGATAAATTGTTACCTCTCAGGTAAGATCAAATGCAATTATCCAATGGTAAGATTCATGTACCCACTTTCATTAATTTCCATTTCATTACTTTAGTTTTGTTTTTAAATTATGTTGAGATAAAAAATATGTTTTGCAGCTCTTCATGAATTCTTTCAATCCTCCGCCAGATCATATTTTCGAAGTCCTATACTCTTCTCCTAGTTCACTTCTTAGAAACAATGATAATCTTCGTTGAAACAACTACACTAGGAAGTTTCTAAACCTTTAACATGTTTCTTTAAGCATTGCTTTTATTAGAAATTTATTAAGATGATGCTTTGAAACAAGAAGATTGACATCAAACAGAAAGTTCCCATTGTGGCTGAATTTTATTATCACTGCTATCTAAAACCTAAAACATTTACAACCCTGCAAGGTATAATTTATCTAAATCTCAACATAAGAGGAAATGATTACATGATTAGTTTCCTTTGCTTTATTTTTTTGAGACATTGGTATAAACATTTTTGTTAGAGTTTATCTTTCAAAAACTTAGATTTTTCTTTCCACTTGTAAATTTCTTCATTTTTATTTTTGTTTGTTGAATTATTTTCTCACTATAACTTAGAAATTCTTTTCCTTTGGTTTTCAGTTTTAATTTTGGTGACTCTGCCATGATTTATATGGAAGGTCTTCTTGTTTCTTGAAATCTCTTAATAGAATTTGTTTTTCTTATTATAAAGGTAGACATACTTAAGGAAGAAATTACAAAACAAGAGAATTTGACAAAGTATCTTAGAATTTGAGAAATTTATTTTTCATCAAAACTGTAATTATTTTGAGATTTCAATATTTTATTAAGATCTTTTGAAGTTCTATTATTAGTCAAGAAAAGTTATTTTTAACCAAGTAAAGACACTTTACAGCGAAGCACCTTTAACTTTGAAATTTTCATTCTTAACTCTTAAGGAGTCAATGGTTTTCCCTGTCCAAAAATGTCTTATTTTTCTAGAGTGTAATGCAAAAATATATTTAAAACTTAAAAGATAAGAGGTCTCATCATAAGCCTAATTACCATTATCATAGGGGGAAAATAGGCTGACATTACCGACACTACTAAAAAAACCAGGGTAATGGCTTATGATTGCAAATAATTATAAGACAGGGGGTCTCATCATGAGCCAGCTTGTTCAGTCTAATTATAACCAGTGAATGGCATTGTCAACTATTTAGCTACCAAACTAGGACAATAGCTTTTAAGAACTAAAAAAATAAAACAAATACGAAGAAAATAAACATATATAAATGGATTGATCTCTAGGTCAATAATTCTTAAATAGATGGGATTTTTAATCATTTATGATTAAAAGGTAACCCTATCGAGACTATAGATGTTTGCTGGCAGTAATGGCTCTACCTATGACAAATAAGTATATTTTAAAAGCTAAGTTGTAAAGTGACCTCTGCTTTATCTCTTCAACTAATTAAAGTCTGATATAGAGTTTTGAAATATTTTAATTTATGAGGGATTTTAAGAAAATTGCAGTAAGATGATTCTTGTTTTTTTCAGACTAATGAACCTAGTCTAGCATTCCAAAAATATTTTTCTCTTCTTTAATTATTTTTACTTGAATTTTAGGAAAATTTCATTTATATGAAACAAAGATAACTAGTTCTTCTCCCGTGTGTCGCCATTGTTGTGGTAAAACACAACCCCCCTATTTTTGACTTGTTAACTTCAAATAATTGGGACCCTTTCTATAAAAATTTCGACTAAACACCTTTTAGGATTTCTATTTAGTTGATTATCCTACGCTTTTGTTAAATTTTCATTTTTTAAACTTTCATTTTTGGATTGCTTTGTTAAAATCAATTGTTTATAAGCTTGCCATTGATACTTGTTTCGCATCATTTGGTCAACTGGTTTGTAAATGACACTCCTTTGAAGTTTAATCATTTATGTCGCTTGGGTTAAAAATACATAAAATGTACAACATTCCATTTTTGTAAATAAATTAGTTCAATAATGCATTTATTTTAAATATTAACCCCTATTTAGTTATCACTAAAATTTTTCGTTTTTTTACTTATACAGCTAAATCATGAAGCATCGAGATTTTGGTAATTTATTCCAATTTCCAAATTAATTACTAATATCAAAAACCCAGAATATTTAAGTGGCTATAGTTTATTTTTTATTATTTATTTTCAAAATTGCTATAATTTAGATAATTTCATAACTAAATTTCAATAAAATAAAACCAAAATAAAAAAATTGATATTAATATTAAATCTTGAAATTAATTAAATTAATATTTTATATAAAATATAATTAATTAATTAATTAAAATAAATATATATAATATATATATATATATATATATAACGTATTTCGTGATCGGAGGATCACATCGAGACTTTCCAATGGAGACATCTTTCAAAGACCCTGACGACCTCTTTTCCCTCGATCACCAATCTCCTGATCATAAAAGGCGATGGGGCATTAACCAAAGTTAAAAAAATTCAATTGTTCGAGTTTCAATGAGATCGCTCCATCGCATTGGGAGTCCTCAACTAATACAAGCTTTATGAACTCCGACTCAAACATTGACTCTCGTTTTGGGCTCATATATTAATTCGTTGTTTTGAAATGGTTTATGTAAGTACATTACCATATGAGTGAAGTAAGGTAGGTAATTTTATAATAGTTTAAATATTTAAATAATAATTTAATTTAATTTAATTAATTAATATGTAACATGTAATTAATTTAATTTAATTAAAATTTAATTATTATTTAGATTAATAAAAATAGTTATATTATAATTAATTTTATATTAGTTAGTGAGATTAAATATTAATTAATAAATAGTTTATTTAGTAATTAGTTTAATATATGATTAGCTATTAAATTAATATTAATTATTAGATAATTAGAGTGTAATTTAGGATTGGATTTTTAATTAAAATTATGATTTTTTAGCCCAGCAATAGAATTTCTAGAATTATGCCAGATTTGACTCATCAACTTTGGAGACTCATAAATTGAGTTATACTTGGCCAAATGAGTCCCACGACGGCTCATTGGAAAGATAAAATCAAGGAGAACATTTCCGAGAAGGAATCAATAACAGATTTGGTCATTTATTGGGTCTAAAATAAGACAGAAGATCAAACTCTGAATTCCTAAAAGAAAATCAATTTTTTGAGTTTTATTTTCTTCATTTTTGTTTGCCCAAGCCTCTTTTAATTGCAGATTCACTCATCAATAATATCCTTGGCCAATTAAACCATCCGAGGCATCAATAGAAAACTTACATTTTATTTTCAACTATTTAATTAATTGCATTTGACTGGATTTGTTTTAATGCCAGAAATGGCATTTTGATTTTATTATTGCATCTTAATTTATTTTGATTTCTTCTTTGCAGGAACACAGTAGAAGAGATATGGAGAAAAAGATCTCAATCAATGAGAATGCTTCAACAATTAAAGATTGGAATTTTGAGAAAATAAAATTGGATTGGCCAGATTTTTTTCTTCAACAAACTCTCCTCTCAAAAATACCTTTGGAGATATTATAAATGACAGATTACATAATGTAATTAAGCGTTGCTGTCCTCTACAATTCTAGAATTATAAAAGCACTTATGTAATAGGGATTTAGAGTTGTAGGTGAGAGGAGTGGAAATCTCATATGTGGGGATTATTGGGGTTTTTCTTTTACATTCCAAGTTATGTATAATGAATAGAGTTTGCACTATTGTAGCTCTTCTTTTGAAAGCAGAAGCTTAGACATGATAAATGACTATTAGAGACTAGAGCTGGAGAAATGGATTCAATAAATTGGTATTTTGAATTCTATTATTTTAAATGCTGATTTCATTTTATGATGATAGAGTTGTGTCAATTTACTTACATATTTGTGCATTTTTGTCGGCAAGGGTAATTTGTCTCTATTTTTTATTATTATTTATCTCTGCTCTCATGGGCTAAATTCTGATCTCTGAGTAACTATTTACTCAGAAATTTTTCATTTAAAACTGATTTATTGAATAGTGATATGTTGTGAACTTCTTCCACATATTATTATTTAATTATTCAAGTTACTAATTAAATGATCAAAATCATTTTGAGGACTTCTTATTGAGTGTTTTTGATTTATTTTTTCAGTTAAGAGGTCTCAATAGGATGTGTTTTGGTATCCATAATGTCAGTTAATTGAACTACTTCATTAACTTGATATTCATTATAAACAAGACATTTAAATCCCAATACTTTAAATATCTTGCTCTTGGTTGGGTTAAATCTATATCTGCCTAATTGAGATAGGATTAAGATAGTTCCTTTTGCTTGCATCTTAGAATAAGCTTGCATTTAGATTAAGTTTTACATTCGTTTAATTACTCTTCTCAAAGAGGCAAAACTTTAGTTGTGGCTTGGCTGAACCCAAATCAGCTTAAGGGTAATTCTCTTGCCTGATCAGCAAGACGAAGTTATTTGATATCCCTGTCTTTGGTACTTAAAGATACATCATAAACCAATAGCGATAGGGAGAAGATAATTGGGCCTAGTTAAACCAGTCAGAGCCACTACTCCAAATAGAAAAGGAGCCGCTTTAAAGTCTGGACTGGGTGGTTATCCCCCAATGTTGAGGCAGACATTTTTGGCCCTCAACGGATTGGTCAACCACAACAACTCACCAACCAATCACAACTTGACAAATAGCCTTGTACGATCGTGCCACTTTTCAACATAGGATTGGACCATATTGCAAATCGTATAACCCAGTTAGTTGTTGATGTCATCTCCACATCATTATACGACTTTCCTAGTCAACAACTGAGTTAACCCCACAAGTTTACTTTTTAGTTATTTACCAAAAACTTTAGAACATGATAACATTAACTTATGGTGTCAGATTAAGGCGATTCAAGAATTTCCCAAATCAAAACAACAACATATATGATTTGGCACTAGTTTCAAGTGATTTTGAGCACTTTGATTTTTTAGCATATTTTTTATCCCTTGGATCACGAAAGGTGCAAAAACAAGCAACATGAGGGGGTCTTGATAACTAAGAATGTGTTGTGCGATGGAGAGGTAGAAATAGTTAGGTTTGGTGTAGGGTGTGGTTTCAACTAATAAGGAGGGTCACCACTAGGCCTTGAGAGTGCTTAGTGTGCTCTCCCAACTTAGAGGGAAAGTTTGCAAAGTCATAAAATTATCTAAGTCTGGAAGTGTGAAACCTTGAAAAACACATTGAGTTAGGAGTAAAACCAAGCATGGCATGACTCAACACATTAATAAAACTTAGAAATTACCCAATACTAAGAATTATACATCAATATACTAGCTCATAATCACTTACTAAGTATAAATAACCAAGAATATGTAGTTGCAACCAAAAAGTGTTGTTTTGTTAGTAGAAAGTGTATTATGATTCCAAAGTGTTTGATTTACACTTCTAATGATCCAATGACACTTAGGAAGCAACATGTACACTTATAACATGTGTATAAACATGAAACAACACTTGAAAACTAAAAGAAACACTTCACATGTTAGAAAGTAGGCTCCAAAATTTGAATATATCAAAATTCTGGAGGGTGTTGTGGCAGGGACAACAAAACCACAAGAATGATGCAAAGAAAAATAATATTTTAGTGACATGTTTGATAAATTATTTTAAAATAAGGTCTAATATTTATGGCAATATTTTTTTCAAACATTAGTGCGAAATAAGGTGAATCTAAGTTACCTTCATCACTAGGAAGGAAAAGATATAACCAAGCTCTTCCACATTAATTTCTAGGTCAAGAAGACCAAGATACATGATTTGTTCGAATTAGGTTCATGGGATAATCTCATAAGAGTACATCTAGTCAAAAAACTTGGATTGGAGCTTTAGAATCATCTAATCCCATATCCATTGGGATGGGAAAATAAGGATGCGTAGATCAAGGTAACTAAATAGTGCAATATAAATTTTCTATAAGTATTTATTATTGAAATCAAGGGGAATTGGATGTAGTACCACTTGATTTATGCAGATCCATGTTTGAGAGTATCTACATGCCATACGAAGGACACAATCTTCATGTAGAGATCTAACGCGTAATACCTCATCAAGGGTGGGAAATCCTTCATCACCGATACATAGAAAGGAAAGTCCAAGATTTCACTGCTAAGTGCTAACTAATTGAAGAAGTTGATTAGTTCTAGTACGAAATATGTTTTAATTTTCTCAAGATAAAATTAACCTAATTATGGGTTAATAAGGAAAAATGTATCTGTGGAGTGGTTTAGTAAAAAATAAAATAAAAATAAATTGTGAGGGCTTTTACAGACATATAAGGGAGTTACCTAGGAGCCTAAAGGGTACAACCGAAGAGAGAAGTGGGGCATGAAATTTAGTTATTTATATACTCTTCATTTCCAAATACTGAATATAGACAACCCATCCTAGAAGAAAATGAAGTGAAGAAGTAGTTTCAATAGCTAATAACACATATTTCATTACAATTGGAAATATTTTATTACAAGGACATCACTAGAATTGAGTTTTTTGGTTATTTTTAAATTCTAGATCCACTATTTACTTCCAAATTTAATGAAATATGTGTTTAATGGAGCAAAGTATGATTCAACCAAGTACCTCACCTTATGGGTCAACCATCATAATTGTGCCAAAGAAGGATGGGTATTGAATAATGTCTACTAATTATAGATCATTAAACATTATTACAATCAAGGATGGATACCCTCTGCCAAGGATGGATGGTTTTTTAGATTACTTGTCGCACACAAAATACTTCACCATACTAGATTTAAAATCAAGGTATCACCATGTTCTAGTCAAAGGAGAAGACACCTTGAAGATCAACTGTAAAACCAGAAAAGGTTTGTATGAATGGTTTGCTATGCAATTTGGATTATGGGATGTGTTAACTACTTTTATGATACTAATAAATATTGTATTGCGACACTATCT
Organism: Pinus taeda; assembly: GCA_000404065.3. Taxonomy (NCBI): domain Eukaryota; kingdom Viridiplantae; phylum Streptophyta; class Pinopsida; order Pinales; family Pinaceae; genus Pinus; species Pinus taeda. The sequence goes on along the minus strand of APFE031758345.1, from coordinate 26,825 downwards.
ATATTAATTTGTCATATTTTATCTGGATGATATATTGGTTTACAGTGCTATTTGGGAAGAGCACATCTCACAGTTGATGTAGGTGCTAGAGTCATTGAGGAAGCATCAAATGCTATAAAACCTCATGAAATGTTAATTTTCACGACAATATTTGGTGTATTTTGGGTATGTGATTTGTGTAGGGGAGCTTAAGATAGATCCTGTGAAAATGGAGGTCATCATGAAGTGGCCAATTCCTACAAATGTCTTTAAAGTTATGATTTTTGTTGAGGTAGCACAATACTTGTGGAAGTTGATAACTTCATTTTAGCAGTATATGCACCACACATTCCAAATAGTGAGAAAAAGGAGTTTCTAGTGGGGGAAGAATCAATATAAGGATTTTGATGTGATGAAAAGAAAAAATAGTTAACCAACATCTCTCACATTACCAAATTTGCAATACCCCCTCATAGTGGAGACATATACAAGTGGGTATGTGATCTTGATGTAATGAAAAAGGCTTGTATGCTATTATTTTGAAGTAATTCATGGGGAAATTCTCAACTATCCCACCCATTATGAGGATATTATGCCCTAATACAAACTATCAAAAAGTGGAAACATTGTTTGATGGGAAAGGAGACCATTATCCATAAAAATAACTAATCCCTACAATATCTATAGACCGAAGGTAATTTATAATGGAATAAGCACTACAAGTGGATAAGGTTCTTACAAAAGTTTCATTTGGTCATCCAGTAGGAGGAGGAAACACAAATAGGCTCTAAAACATGCCTTTAAGACCATCCACATTAACAATTATAGCTTTCGGAACTATGATGCACATAGAGCCTTTCACCCATGATGCATATAGATAGGCCTACATAGAAGAAAAAGACTTCTAGGAGGTGTTAAGAAGAGTAGGTAGATCCATATGTAAGTATAAATAATGTTGAAGAGGTCACAAGAAAAATATAAGGCCATGCATGATTAACACAAAGAAAAGAAGTTATTAACATTGGGAGACAAATTATGGTTAAAGTTGAAGAAGAAAGACAATAGGCTCTTGGTGAGAAGATCAAGGCTCTACAAGATGATCCCTGCAAGATATTAGGAAACCTGGGAGATAATGCCTACAAACTTAGTATACCCCCATACATGTGCATTTACTTAGTAATGAATGTAGATAATCTCAAACTTTATGAACCTTCCATGTTGAATCAGGAGGAGGGGTAGGCCCTACCTTCCATAGTGGAATTAACACCATATGCTTAGGAAAAATTGGCAGTAAACACAATTGTGTAGAAGAGGTCCATAACTTTAAGACAGGGGAAATATGACCTCTGAGATATTAAGTTGAAAGGACAAGTTCCATGTAAAGAAAAGTGGTACTGAAGGAGAAGGTAGAGGAAACTTTTCCCTGACTTGTTTAGTAAATAATTTGGGGACCAAAGGTCTTCCTAAAATGGGATGTCTGGTCTAGATTGGATAATTATATTATTTTTAATATATCTCATTTCTTTTAGAGTTGAAAATTATAGGAATTAGCTTACAAGGTAATTTTTAACATTGGGTCCTAGTTTGGAGAGTTGGAATCTTAAACCTTCTAGATCCATTTTAATAAATCATATGGAATTTTTTGACATCGAAACTTTATTGATATAGTGTAGGATTCAAAGAAGATAATATAAATTGATATATCTTTCCAAAGTGCAATAATCACATCAAATGTAGTTCATATCCAAAATTTATGCATCATGCAAGTTGACCTACTGTGTTGACCATCATGGTAGAAGTGGATGCAAAATTAGCCCTAATTAATGATGCATATGGGCTAACCATCTGTGAAATTTAATGAATAATATAGAAGTTTCAGACCTATAACTGTAGTTGGGGGTTGAGGAAGTAAATAATTACCCTTATTTAATGATCATACTATGTTAAATATTAGGTTACTAGGAGGAGTAGGGGTTCCATTATTATCTTGTTGTGTTCCATAGTTGAGTAGGGAAACTAGGAATGGGAAGTTATAGAGAAAAATAAAGGGGGTTAAATTTTTGTAGAAAACTTATATGCATGGGTCTCGAGTAACTCTATAGATGGCCTCACCTTCTAGCTGGGTTTTCTCCTATAAGGGTTTCCCAGGGAAAAAAAATGTATTTATTTTGGATGGTGTGTGTATTTATTTTTGTTCTATATTTTTTTCATTTCATCTAATTATTTATTAAATCATAAAACATTGAATTGAGAATCTAATTTATAAAAATATTTAACTTTCATAGTAAAGATCTAAGTAATTTTATCCTCATTGTTCTGACAACATTTTCTAGTTTAATATCCATGGTTGTTTACAGATCATGCGTATTGTGTTTGTCACACCTAAGGAAGATGTTATGATTTTTTTTTAAGTGTTGCAATTATTTCATTGAATGAGTGATGAGATAATAAGGATAGGTCATGATAAGTTAAACCAAGACATGAAAAAAATATGGCATGCCATGCTGGAAAGTGGCACTAGCATTATTTAACCCAAATGACACAATTGTACATGCGAAGTTACCCCATGGGGTGGTGAAGGTATTCTTTTTTTTTAATAAGCTAGAGTACTTATGTATTAGTATTGTACAAAATTGATTAGTATCTAGGATAGGGAAAATGATTGAGCATATGAAATGGCATAACTTTCTAGTTGTCAAAAACCCATATAATTTCCACATCTCTAGAAAAATAACATGGAGACTAAATAGAAAATAAAGAATGTAAAAAACTCAAAGGAAATCAAAGAACCTTTCCTTTAGAGCTAGACAGGGAGGATGAGCTAGTGTGTTCCTATGTCATATTTTACTTTCCCTTGCTTTGAGAAGTTTTCTCTAGGTCATTGTTGACCAAGACTAGATTAGAGTTGATACTTTAAGAGCTCAAGTTAGAATTTATCTCAAACATTGTTTCATCCCTATTAGTAACCTAAAATATCAATCCTAAGACCAACCTACACATTATAGTAAATTTGGATTCCAACTTTCTTAAGCTATATAATGAGTCATCTTCAATTCTTGGAGGCTATCGCATGGATAATGCCACGATGGCGGTTTCCATCTAGTAGAATTATATAGATCAAAACAATTTAATGTCATTTGTTTTAGCTGCACAAGAATATGGAACCCGACCCCTATCGTATTATTTGATCTTTTGTTTTGGAGTATATATGTGGATAATTTGGGCTTGCTTAAGTAATTTGTTGACATGATGGTATGATTTCACATTAGTGATGTGGTCATACTTGTGTTTGGTACAAATTTTGTTTATATCACAATTCCCCAAGGCTTGGAGGGGAGGATTAGAATCAATAGGGAAGGTTATACTCTTGCATTTTGAGCCTCTACATTTCATTCCAATTTATGTTTACTCATTAAATTTTGACATCCATTATATGAGAGCAACTATTAACAAACTAAAACAACAGTCATATCAACCAACACAAGCGTACACATCATGAACAACAAACAAATGAGACATAGAGGTTTTACATGGAAACCCTTTTGGAAAAAACCCACCAAATCTTGTTGTTGTTATTGATGTAAAAATAAGAGCACCTAATCTATTACATCAATCTATTTATGAGCCACCACTCACAAGAAGCACCAACTTCCTTTTATTTTTTGCTAGCACCCACTAGTAGGAAGCACCTACTCCCTCCTTTTGCACACACTTGATAAGCCTACCAGAAGCATCAACTTCATGGATTTGTTGCAAGAACCAACTTGCAATTGCTTGGGTTTATGTGAGCATCAACTTACAGGAGGAACAAACCCCAAAGCCTTATTAGACACCCACTAGAGATGGAAGCACCAACTTCATATATGCATGCTCCATCCCACACTCAAAAAGGAACTAATGTTCTCTGTAGATGGAAGCTACTCTACATAATATCAATTATGTTCTCCTCAACATCCTTTCCTCTGCTCACTTCACACTACACTCTACCCTCTGCTAACTCTACAACAACTTGTTGTTCTACTCAATAACATACACTCAGCTTTTAGCCCCTTCTATTATCGGCCTCTCACATAGTAGCACAGAATCTCTCGTCCCTCTCCGTAGGAGTTCACATACACCCCCAAATCTTTCTCGACACAACTCACTGGGAACAATGATGCTTCCCCCTACGTTTCTCTATTGCAATCATGGGTCTTTTTTCACTAAAACACAATGATTGATGTTGTCTCTCTCAACCATCACTTTGCCATTCAAACTACACGAGTGTACTCCTGCATGGATTCTCCATCCTTGTTATTGCACCTCTTGTTTGTATTAAGCCATTACATTAAATATGAGAATGGGCACCTGAGTGTTCCCATGCTGAGACATAAATACTCAGTCAACTTACAGACTCCCACAAGTCTCTTGGTCTTTCTATGAAAAAATCTCCTTTCCCAGAGGATCTGATTTTCATTCAATTCAATGTATAACACAAGAACGTTCAGGGATGGCTTGTCTCAGCTCATGATATTCTCCTTGTAGTGTGCAAGAAATCTCAAGCATGGTTTTTATGGAGTCAACTAAAGCTTATGCAAATCATGGTCCTCTTTGTCTTTGTTTCCTACCTACAATAGTCGCTATTGACTTCATTAAAGCATCTGTGTAATCGTGGTCCTATATGTTATTAACTCAATAATCTATTTAGTCACTATTTACTCCAGCAACCAACCTTACTGTTATCACTCAGGTTGTCCCTAGGCTCCTAATAGGGATACAACTGAGGTAACCACAAACCAATCTTCTGATTGCAGGTTCTAGCCCACCTACAATCGGAGAGGGCTCTCTCCTTTTGATTCAACCTTAGTTGATGATTTTAGGCTAGCTTTCTGACTTCAAGGGAGTGTTGACTGTGATTGGAAAGAAGGTAGGATTCTCGAACGAAGAGGCACGGTAAGGTGTGATAAGTTTCGAACCATTGGGCATGGAGTCACAGATTGAGGCATGCAAGCGTTTCCTTGGTCACAAGGGGATACGGAGCGGGATAGCCACACAGGATACAATTCTCGGTCTGCTAAAAGTACGGAGTGAACATCAGGGATGAAAGGCAAAGGAGAATCATTTCATCATGCTGACAAGGAGGAGAAGTGGATGAGTGGGATCCCGGAGCAGTTAAGAATTCCTAAGACATGCACTTATATGTGAAAGAAACAACGTAAACCAGATCATTTAAGAATACAAGCTCATAACTGTTTCTAAAGAAAACATTGAAAAATGCAGAAATTGAACTTAAGGTGTATTGGAACAAATCTTAAGCTATTCTTTTTTTCTGCAATTTAGAAAGGCGGAAAGGTGATAAAAATACATAAAATAAAACAGGGGAGAGGAACACTTATTGGATCATGTAGAAGCACAGGAATTCCGTGATCATTCCTTGGCCAAGAGAAAACATCAAGCTGTTTCGCAATCCATGCTTTCAACAATCTTTGATTATGGAAATTATGACAGTTACAATGTGAGTCTTTGCTCAGAGAAAATGCTGGAAAGAAGACTGACCAACAACTACTACAAACCAACCAACCCCTCACAACATTGCTTAGGGTGGTATTTATAAACAAAATACCGGAAAGACATCATTACAAATGACCTTGACAGGTTTGCTTAGAACTCTTCAAAAATCTAAATGCTGCTAGAATTAAATGCAAGTAAATCTTTTTGGCTGCGCTGGGGGCAGCTGGATCGGAACAGGTGACGAGGTGGCCCTTGGGGACCAGATGCGGTGCTGCTGGAGTGATTGTGCTTCGGGGCTGCAGTTCGGCTTTGGTGTGAATTGAATGTGCAATAATTATGATTTAAGAGCTTCAAGTAGTTTTGCCCTCTTTCTATGAATCTGCTGGATGATATTAAATATTGTCTTGCTTCGGGCCGCTGCTCAAAATATTCGCTGATACACTTTGCCGCTACATTGATGGCTTCCGCCGTCGACTGATACTCTTTGACATGCTTGATGCTTGCTGATTTGATCTGATACACTTTAAACTCTGTGATTGATCTGCTGCTGTCTTTAAACCAGATCCTTTGGCACGATCGGGCGATTTTCGGGATCTTTCGGCGCGCAATGGGCTCAGCAATCAGAATATTCCCTGAAGATTCCTCGAAATGGCCGAAACTACCTCGGTTTCTTGACCTGGAGCTCCGAAGTGCGATTTTCCTTCCTGCGCGAAGCTTTTTCGACTTTCTGGCTACTGACGTAAGCATGGTGTCGGCTCTACGGCGGATGACGTCAGCTGTGGGTCCTCGGTACAGAGCGACATGGTGAGATACTGGATGTACTGTGGTGAAGAGACTCCGGTGTGATATCGCGATATCACGTCGGCGGGGAACGAGGGGAAATTGGTTTGGAGACTTGGCGCTTGCGACTGCCGATCGGCGATGTCGCAATATCGCATTGGCGGAGATGGAGAGGTGAATGGATTGGACACTCGGCGTTTGTGATCGCCGATTGCCAATATCGCAATATCGCATCGGCGGGGAATGGATGGGTGATGATTTGCATGAAGATAAGAGTGTGAGGGAGTGATGCAAAAACGAATTTGAGGAGGAAAGAGAAAGTAAGTGGGTGTGAAGGGCATTTGAGGTTTCGGAAGGGGTCCGATTACCTCGGAGGGATTTTATATTTTTGAAGGAGTCCATCGTATCTGGGAGGTGGTTTTGGAGGTCAGGGGTTCTTGCTGAGTTTCAGATAAACTGAGCAATTCC
>APFE031758345.1:0-19138 GCA_000404065.3 Pinus taeda | reverse complement strand
CTAACAGTGGCTCCACTCGGGGATGGCTTCTCCTTGTGAGAAGTCAAGAACAGCAGGCCAGAACGCCTTGGTTTTTAGTTTCTCGCTGTCTTCTGCAAAACTGGGAAGCACCGCCTGCTTTCTTCTGCGAGCTTCCAGTATTATAAACTCTAAGAAGTCAAAACTGATATATACAAATATGTACAAACCAACTACCATATGCTCTTTCAAGCAGGAGGATCATTGTAGTGTTTCAACATCCGGCCATTGATCGGGCCTTCTTCTGCTGTGTTGTTATCAAGAGATTTGAGAAAGTAGGTGTTATTGCCTTGCACAACGCTAATAACGTATGGACCTTTCCATAGAAAATAAAATTTTGCATGTTTGCCCTTGTCTTCCCTTCTTGCATCCCATCTCAGGACTTTGCTGCCTACCCAGAAATCCTCTGCTTCGATTCTTTTGTCGAACATTTTCTTGAGTTTTTCCTGTAGACCTTGAGCTCTATTGAAAACTTCTTCTCTGGTTTACTGAAGGTGAATGGTCTGATTAATTCTTCTATGCATGTCGTTCGGTTCAGCCTGAATTTCTTGCAACAGTTTGATAGTAGGTATGCCCAGAGATGAAGGAAACCTGGCTTCCATGCCATACACCAGTTCATAGGGGCTCATCCCGATGGATTTCTTGGTGGACATTCGGTCTGCCCATAGGGAACTAGTGAGCTTTTTGTGCCAGTTCTTTTTGTTTTCTTCTAGCATCTTCTTTATGATATTGATGAGGCTCTTATTGGAAGACTCGGCCGGGAAATTGCCTTGCGGGTAATAGGCCGTGGAGTGACCTAAGTTAATGTGGTATTTGTGGCAGAAGTTAATGATTTTCTTAGATTTGAAAGCAGCCGCATTGTCGGTAACGATTTTCTCCGGGCAACCAAATCTAGACAGGATGTTGCTTTCAAGGAATTAGATGATGGTGGAGTCATTGGCTTGCCTACATGGGATGGCTTCAATCCATTTGGTGAAATAGTCGGTGGTTGTTAAAATCCATTTGTGCTGGCTTGAGGAGGAGGGATGAATTTCTCCAACGAAGTCAAGACCCCATTGTTGAAAAGGCTTCTCGGCTGAAATGGGCTTTAGGGGCAAAGGAAATAGTTTTCTTTTTCCTTCAAAGATTTGGCATTTGTGGCATGAGGCAATAAATGTTTTCACATTTGTAAACAAAGAGGGCCAATAATAACCGGCTCGTAAGATCTTGTCCGCTGTGGATTTCCAATATAAGTGTCCTCCGCAATCACCTACATGAAATTCTCTCATGACGCTGTTAGTTTCATCTTTAGTTAAACATTTAAGAAAAATGCATTCATAATTTTTCCAAAATAAAGCACCATCTATGATGCAGAAGTTTGATGATTTCATTCTTAAAAATCTTTTTTTAGTTCTGGACAATCCTGGGGGAGCGCACAGGTTTAACAATACAAAGCAAATATCAGAGTACCAAGGGGACTGTGTGAAGGTATCACTGATCTATGGAGTCGCGAGCTCCACTTCATCGTCTAGCTGATTAATATCTAGTGCTTGGAAATTTGTTTAGGCCATTAGCTTAGCTAGCCCTTGTCCTTTTACGAGCTTGGTGGGCTTTATCTCAATGTCGTACTCAAGGATGCTAGCAATCCATTTGCCTCTTCTACCTTCCAATCCTTCTTGAGTTAATATATCTTTTACAACAACATTGGGGACATATGCAATCACATGGGAGTAGAGGATGTAAATTCTGAAGTCTTTAATGGCTTTGACCAGGGCGTAAGCTTGCTTTTCCATGATTTGAAATTTTAGGGGTGCGTCTCTCAAAGCTCGGCTGAAGAAAGCTATTGGTTTCTCATTGCCCTGATCATCTTTCTGCAGAAGGACTGCGGCTATGGTATGTTCTGATGCAAAAGAAAAAATGATAAAGTCTCTGTCAAATTGAGCACTGGTAAGGACAGGTGTTTGAGTCAAGGCTGTTTTTATACTCTCGAAAGCTTGCTTCGCCTCAAGGGACCATCTCACCTTGGCGTCCTTTTTTAGCATGTTGCTCAATAGCCTTATTAACTCAGCTAAATTGGGGATAAATCTCCTCAGGAAGTTGATTTTTCTAAGGAATCCTTGTAACTCTTTCGTGTTTCTTGGGTAAGGGATTTGGAGGATAGCCTGAATTCTTTCTGGGTCGATTCTGATCCCATCTTTTGATATTATATGCCCTAATAACGTGCCTTCCTCCAGGGAAAACAGGGACTTCTTTGGGTTCAAGGAAATGCCGTATTTCCTACATGTGATGAAAATTTTCCTTAAGTGTTTAAGTTGTTGTAAGTCAGATTTGGAAAATGGGGTCAGGTCATCCAAGTAAACCACAAGGAAATCATGTATCTCCTTAAAGAACACGATATCCATTTCCCTCTGAAAGGTGGCGCCGACGTTTTTCAGCCCAAAAGGCATTTTAACGTATTCGAACATTCCCCAGGGTGTGGTAAAAGCTATTTTGTCCTGATCGTCTGGGTGAACAAGAATTTGGTTAAATCCTGAGAATCCGTCAAGTAGAGAGATCCTAGAAGAACCCACTACTCTTTGCAAGATGTGGTCCATTTTAGGTAACGGGTAGTGGTCTTTTAGGGAGACTTGGTTTAGATTTCTCAAGTCTACACACAGTCTTATCTCTCATGTTTTCTTCCTGATAGGAACTAAGTTAGATACCCATTCCGAGAATCTGATAGGCGCAATGATCCCTGCTTCAAACATTCTTTTTATTTCCTTTTCAATCATAGGGAGAAGCATGGGGTTGATTCTTCTGAGTTTTTGTTAGAACGGTTTCTGGTTCGGTCTTAGGGGAATGGTATGCTGGATTACTGAAGTGTCATAGGACTTCAAGTCCTCATAACTCCAGGCAAATACGTCTTGAAATTCTTTGAACAGATCCACATATTTAGGTTTTTGGTCAGGAGGCAGGTTTTTAGAAAGTTTAATCATCTTGGGATGTTCTGTTGTTCCTATGTTGTATTCTTCTATGGCGGAATCCAAAGGTTCCATTTTTGGTTTTCTGGCCACATCGTTGTCATGAAACATGTCTTCCAATGGGGTAAGGCCAGCAGGCAAAACATTTCATTTTAGGTCCATAAATTCTTCTTCTACCTCGGCTGCCTTAGGTGAGCAAGACTGTTTCAGTTGCCCTATGTTTGTGCTGTCAAAAATAGTTCGGCTGAGTATCTGTTCAACCATGGTGGCTGTTAGGGTTAGGCGATCTTCTTCTGCTAACTGTTTTGTTTCTGGTGTAATGTCCATGTCAATGTTGGTGCTAGAGAATTCACCTTCCAGAGTCAAAAAATTGTTAATCTGGACATCATCTTGGAATACCTGCCAACTCTCAACATTGTTAGGAATTGATGGTCTGTGTTTTACTTCTACAGTGAAGCGGTGACTTAAGGGAAGCCTACATGTGCTAGCGAAGGTAGCTAGGCTATGAGCGTGAATATTATGCTCTCGTGCTATTTTTGCCAACTCAAAATCACTGAAGGCGTTAAGCAATTCGCTAGCAGCGGCTCTGTAAGCTCTAATTCTACTATCATTAGCGACGAAGTTGCCCTTTATCTGTTGTATAATGAGGTCCGAATCACCTAGGATGGAAATTGTGGTAGCTCCCAAGGTTTTGAGCAGATTGAGACCTAAGAGAAGGGCTTCGTACTCTGCCATGTTGTTTGTACATCTAAAATTGAGTCTATAGGCGTGGCCTTGTGCATGATTCTCGTGAGTATTGTAAATCCACACTCCAGCCCCTGCTCCTAACTTGTTAACTGCACCATCAAATTCTAAATACCATGATACCTCTGGTCCAAGGCGTGTATTGGGGATTTGAGGGGCATGCGGAGCGGATGAGCTGGTGACTTCTGTTTCGGGATTTTCTTCCTGTCCTATGCTAGTTGCCCGGGCTGTTGAGACAATTTCAAGCGAGTTGGCAACTGGCCTCTCACTAGCATTGGTCTCTTGTTCTATGGATAGCGGTTTATCAGGAGTTGGAAGACTTGTATTATCGTTAAACAAAATAAAAGAATCCATATCAGAATGGATCGAGTATATTGGAAAATTTTGGGGTTTCTCCTCAGTACTCACCACATATTTCATTAGTGTCTCCCTATAAAGTCTCTTTTTTTGCCCAAAGACAGATATAGTGGCATAAGAGAGGTCGAGTTGAAGGGATCCTTGCAATTTTTCTCCCCAAGATCTGGATAGCAGCATGCCATACTTTGTGGGGATGTCAGCAACTACTACGTCCATTAAGATCGTCTTGTTCGGGAATTGGACTAGGGATACGCAAAGATCTTTGATTAAACCTAGGCATTTGACCTGACTTGAATCAAATGAATACAGATCTTTATAGGGTCGGGTGACATCGAGTTTCAACTTTTCCATTACAGATTTGGGCATGAGGTTGTGTGAGGCGCCTGAGTCAAACGTAGCATTGTGCAGTATCTTATCGTGTATGTGCAGGCTGATATAGAAATGCGGAACAGGTCCGAATGTTGTTTTTCCGTCAACCTCTGGCCTGAACAGTAGTTCAGGGGTGTCATCTAGAATGTTTACATCATCCCTAACTTCAGGCAATTGAAGTGATTTTTGAATTTGTTGTCTATATATAGCATGCTTAGCCAGTTCTGAGAGGAAAATGGAGATTTTAAGCTTTCCAATTCCGGTTTCTAGGCTGAATGGTTTTTCTACTGGGTTCTGGGTATTGACACTGGTGAATTTTTCTTTTTCAGGCGTACTCTCTGTATTTCCTTTTGGAGCGTCCGTATCACTATGTATGATTGTCCATGGTATCTTCGTTCTGGGAATATTTTCAAGAATGCTCTCCAGGTCTTTTTCAGGATGGGAAGAGTGCAGAGGTTGTTCCATAGAACCATGTGTATCTGTTACATCTTCCACAACAACTTGTTGAGAATTTGGGACATGGTTGTCAGTTGTTTGACCATTGGTGCTTTTCCCTTTAGCTTTGTTGGGTTGCTTGCCCTCCTTTGCTTTGCTGGGCAGAAACAGATTGACAGTCCGTGTTCTTAGTTTGTATTGCTTATGTACCTCGTATATAGCAGTGTCATACCCTTGTTTAATGTCAAAGGACTCTCCCGATTTAGTGCGGAATCGTTCTATATTAAGGTATGGTTGGTTTTCTTTCGTGAAGTAGGATTGTTGTCCATTTTCTGAATCAACCAGGTTCATTAGGGTCCCGTCTATGGGATCAGCAGATGTAGATGCCTCAGTAAAGTTTTCTTGGAAAGGAGGTCTGATGTCGTGATCCTGATTGGCCCTACCTATGTTCAAGTTTTGGGTTTTTCTGAAGTTTGGGTTCCTCGCGGCATTGGGCTGTTGATTTTCCCATGAATTTTTTCTCTCCACGTTGTCTAATCTATCTCCCATCCTGTTCATGGAACTGATGACTACATCAAGTTTATGCTCGAAAGAGGAGGGTTCTTCTTTGAAAGTGGTTTTTCTCTCGGATCTGGCTCTGTTTCTTTTAGCGATTAGGTTTGCTTCTATGCTTACTGCAGCATCTTGAATTTCTGCGCGGCTTTGAGGGGCTCTTTCCCTTAATTGATACGCCATCTTGGCATCAAAGCCATCCGGAAATTTGTATAAAGCAAGGTCCAGTGGAGGTCTTAAATTTGGTGGTATCGCGTTGTAAACATTGTTAAATCTGGCACAGTAATCCAGGACAGCTTCCCCAGGTCCTCTCTTGATAGACTCATATTCGGATAGTATGTGCAGGGGGTCCTTCCTTTTCTCCCATCTATTAATGAAGGTTTGGTATAAGGCTTCCGTATTTAGTATTGAATTAGGTGGAAGTGCCCTAAACCAGGTTCTGACATCACCGGTTAGACTTTGAACAAAGATCTTCATTCTTACGCTATCATCGTCTATCTCATAACTCTTGAAATAATCCTGCATTTTCTTTGTATGTTGTAGGGCGGTGCAAGAGGTTGTGCCATCGAAATAAGTGATTTTCGATTGATAGTCCTGAGGCATTGCCCCGGGATTAGCAGGTAGTTATAATGGTGCATATCTAGCCATGATGACGGGGATGAGTGGAACACCTAAAGCGAGGGGGATTACAGGAATAACAGGGGAAGAGGGAGTAGCCGAAGGGGTAGGGATATGGGGTTGAGGTTTGGAAGAGCTACTTGGAGAAGGGGGTGATGAGCCAGGGGAATTCGGGGTAGACTGGAATGGAACTTTGACAGGGGTTGGTACAACAATTGGCTGAACTGTTTCAGGACTAACAGGGGTCTGGCAATGTTTTTGTTTTTGTTCCCTGATGATCTTAGGAATTAAATTAGGATTTCCAATGATGGGCAGGTTATTTGGATCAGGATTTGGTCGTGTATTACGTTTCTATTTCCTAGGAGCCAGCTTTTAATATATCTTTGAAAATTTTCTCAAAACATGCAACCACACAGGTCGGCCGATCAAAATTTGGTTTCTTCCTCTGTAACGCTGTAGACTGGTTGCATTGATTTATCTGAGGAGATCCCCAGTGGAGTCGCCATTATGTTATCACTTAGGTTGTCCCTAGGCTCCTAATAGGGATACGGCCGAGGTAACCACAAACCAATCTTTTGATTGCAGGTTCTAGCCCACCTGCAATCGGAGAGGGCTCTCTCCTTTTGATTCAACCTTAGTTGATGATTTTAGGCTAGCTTTCTGACTTCAAGCGAGTGTTGATTGTGATTGGAAAGAAGGTAGGATTCTTGAACGAAGAGGCATGGTAAGGTGTGATAAGTTTCGAACCATTGGGCATCGAGTCACAGATTGAGGCATGCAAGCGTTTTCTTGGTCACAAGGGGATACAGAGCAGGATAGCCACACAGGATACAATTCTCGGTCTGCTGAAAGTACGGAGTGAACATCAGGGATGAAAGGCAAAGGAGAATCATTTCATCATGCTGACAAAGAGGAGAAGTGGATGAGTGGGATCCTGGAGCAGTTAAGAATTACTAAGACATGCACTCATATGTGAAAGAAATAGTGTAAATCAGATCATTTAAGAATACAAGCTCATAATTGTTTCTGAAGAAAACATTGAAAAGAGCAGAGATTGAACTTAAGGTGTAATGAAACAAATCTTACGCTATTCTTTTTCCCTGCAATTTAGAAAGGCGGAAAGATGGTAAAAACATAAAATAAATAGAGGAGAGGAACACTTATTGGATCATGTAGAAGCACAGGAATTCCATGATCATTCCTTGGCCAAGAGAAAACATCAAGTTGTTTCGCAATCCATGCTTTCAGCAATTTTTGATTATGGAAATTATGACAGTTACAGTGTGAGTCTCTGCTAAGAGAAAATGCTGGAAAGAAGACTGACCAATAACTACCACCAACCAACCAAACCCTCACAACATTGCTTAGGGTGGTATTTATAAACAAAATATCGGAAAGACATCATTACAAATGACCTTGACAGGTCTACTTAGAACTCTTCAAAAATCTAAATGCTGCCGGAATTAAATGCAAGTAAATCTTTTTGGCTGCGATGGGGGCAGCTGGATCGGAACAGGTGACGAGGTGGCCCTTGGGGACCAGATGCGGTGCTGCTGGAGTGATTGTGCTTCGAGGCTGCAGTTCGGCTTTGGTGTGAATTGAATGTGCAATAATTATGATTTGAGAGCTTCAAGTAGTTTTGCCCTCCTTCTATGAATCTGCTGGAAGATATTAAATTTTCTCTGCTTCGGGCTGCTGCTCAAAATATTCATTGATAAACTTTGCTGCTACATTGATGTCTTCCACCGTCGACTGATACTCTTTGACACGCTTGATGCCCGCTGATTTGATCTGATACACTTTACACTCTATGATTGATCTGCTGCTGTCTTTAAACCGGATCCTTTTGGCACGATCGGCCAATTTTCGGGCTGTTTCGGCGCGCAATGGGCTCAACAATCAGAAGATTCCCTGAAGATTCCTCAAAATGGCCTATTTCCCGTAGCGATGCGCGATTAGCGGTTTCTTGATCTGGAGCTCCAAAGTGCGATTTTTCTTCCTGCGCAAAGCTTTTCGGCTTTCTAGCTGCTGACGTAAGCATGGCGTCGGCTGTACGGCAGATGACGTCAGCTGTGGGTCCCTGGTACAGAGCGACATGGTGAGATACTGGATGTACTGTGGTGAAGAGACTCCGATGCGATATCGCGTCGGCGGGGAACGGGGGGGGAGAATTGGTTTGGAGACTTGGCACTTGCGACTGCCGATCGGCGATATCGCAATATCGCATCGGCAGGGAACGGATGGGTGATGATTTGCATGAAGATGAGAGTGCGAGGGAGCGATGCGAAAACGGCTTTGAGGAGGAAAGAGCAAGTAAGTGGGTGTGAAGGGCATTTGAGGTTTCGGAAGGGGTCCGATTACCTCAGAGAGATTTTATACTTTGGAAGGAGTCCATCGTATCTAGGAGGTGATTTTGGAGGTCATGGGTTCTTGCTGAGTTTCAGATAAACTGAGAAATTCCCGGGAGTTCTTATGGTTATTTTTCAACCAGGGGGAGGGATATTACGTAGGGGAATTTTACTTGATATTAATAAGGGGATGGGAAGAATAGGGAGCTAAATAATAATGTTAGTGGTTAATATGGATATGGTAAGAAAGTGCTAAGTTCGGGAGAGCTTAGGTTGTTACAAGGGGATAGGACCATATTTTGGGAGAAAATATGGAACAACTTTGAGTAAAGCAGATCTTTACTCAAGCCAGTGTTATGGAGATGATGAACTTAAGAGGTGTCAAGAAGATTTTGACCTCTTTTGGGGAAGTTAGTTAATGATTGGGGAAAACAGAGAAGGGGAGTCAGTTATACCTCTTTTGAGCTTTTTTGCTTACAAATCCTTGCTGATTATGTTCTGCATGATATTATACCTGAAAACCTAGAACTGGTCAGCAATTCAACAACCTCAGAACTACCTACCCAGCCTACTTGCCTAGCATTTTTTCTTCTTTTGTCTGGGGGTGCACTTAGACTTGCAAACCCGTCATTCATTTTTCTTTTGATGCTTTCCTATCTACATACTACCCTTATTTCTTCCGGAGCTCAGATTAAGCTGTTGGGCTTCTTTGTTTTCTCTACCTATCTAAGAATCCGCCAAGATTAAACTGTTTGGACAGATTTGCAATCTCTATATTCTAAAACAGGAAATTTAAACCTAGGGGGACCAAGATTAAACTATTTGGACCTCCCTTTAACTGAAAATAGCGATACCGGGATAACTTTACAAAATTTGAAGGCAATTGGATGAACTTGAAGTAGCCTTCTTCATTTGGAGACTGTTTGAGCAAATATGAGCATTGCAGCAAGCAAAGTACGACATATTTGGCCTGTGAAAATTCCAATCATGAAAAATGAATACCTGTTGCAGCAGAAAGCTAACAGAAGGGAAAAACCAAAGTCACCGAGGACCTAGATTCCAGAAAGTTCATGGTGTTGACTCCCCTATTTCCTGAACAAGTGGAATTCAAAGGTCATCCATTAGCACGCATTTCGATATTGAGAATGGAGGATTGGGACCTCAAGGACCACGAGAGGTTCCCGCACTTGGTGACGAACAATTATATGACAAAGATATACTCTGAAGAGATGGGCCTTATGCAGTTGGAGCCCATGAAGTGGGTTTGCAGTGTTGAGTGGGCGGGGCTATTACACATGCTCTATGTGTCGCACTATCATTGTTCAACTATCAACATAGTGTGTGTGCGCCAGATTCTCGCGCTGATGCACGATGGGTGTCTATGGCTTAAGGAGCCCATCCTGATTATACACATGTTGATCCATACAGCAAAAAAATTGCCATATAAAGGAGTAGACCTTGCCAAGGAGTTTGGGGGGAAAATCAGGGAGAAAGAATTAGCTGACAAAATGAAGAAAGAGTATGGCCTTGTTAAAAAGTTTGCGTGGATACTCTATTTGCTCAATTCAAGACTAGGCAGTGCAATTCACTACCTAGATTCTTGTGGGAAAGAACGTGAGGAAGTGTCGCGCGGATGAAGTTCTGGCATCTGTAGTGTCACTTGCAACACAGTGCATGAAGGGTGTCCAATACAATTGGGAAAAGTATCTATGCCAGGAGTTCCTCACGAACTGCTGAGAAGCCCGAGAAGAAAGCAAGTTGTTGTAGTGTTTTCTTCTCAAAGATGTACGAAAAGAACCCACTTAAGATTGTGGATGATAAACAATCTCAACAATATAAATGGCTGCTAAAATTTGTAGATTTGCAGCAACTGATAGAAACAAAACCTGCCAAAGTTCGGATCTATGCTACAATCATAGTTAAACAACAAAAAGAAAGAGTAATAACTCCAATCATCCAATGGAAACCAGATATATAAATAATAATTTTATTATAGCACCTGTGAAGGGAACAAATAGATGGTACCAATCCCCCTCTATGGGATGGGTTCTTGGCTATCCTCAAATGTTTTTAGCTTGTGTAGAGTCTCTCTCCTCTATAACGTATAAACCCAACAAAAATATGGTGTGCAATAATGAAAATAATCAAAAGTGAATAATGAATGAAAAACCCTTCTATTTATAACAAAATATTGAGTTATCCTCAAATAATGAGCATTAATAAGATATTATTGATCCCATTCTTGGAATAACCACCTGGAATATTTTATTATATTTGTTTAGGGTGGAAAAGGTATTTAAACTTTTATTTATAAATAAATAATAAATAAATGATTTATTTATCATCTCCAATGAATTAGTTAAGGAATAATCAACGAAATAAGATTTTTATTTAATTATTCCTAAGGGATTTAGTCAAATTTGACAAAGAATAATAATTAATTAGTGATTAATTAAATATTCTTATAGAAAAATAAGATAATTAATGATTTATATGTTTATTTTTCGTGATTGGGTCAAATATAACAAGGAATAATAATTAAACAATGGTTTAATTAATCATTCCTAGAAGAAAATTAAATAGATAGTGATTTATTTAGTTATTCTTCATGGGTTTAATTATAAATTACTTAACAAAGGTGGTTTATCAAGTAATTTCTTACAGTGAAAGCAATTTTACTATGGTAAAATTGGCTTTACATGGTGTACATCGATCCATCTAGTAAATTAGGCTAGATGATCATTTTTTTGGTGATAACAGATTTCCCCCAAACGTACGAGTGTTAGGAGCAAAAAGTATGATCGAAGTACGTCGTAAAGACACAATCACTAGAAAACATGGGGGAGTAAGAGAGAGAGAGAGAGAGAGACCAATGAAGCTGAATTGAAAGAGGATAGGGATAGAGGGTGTGAGACTAATGCAAGTCTCCTTTTATGTTGTGGTACCATACCTCAATGAGGTAGGGGAGGCATACCCATACCTGCCGAGATAACTTACTACAAAAATAATGGTTCACCTAGAAATATAAAACTAGGCAATGAAGTGCATGTTGAATGGTACATGACATGCTGGCATAATAGAGCCATAAAATAATACAATGTGTCCCATATATATAATTCACCTGGAAAAACATGAGCCAAGACTGAATACAATAATATATAATTACATGAGATACAAATCCCCTTCCCTTAAAAAATTGGTGGGAGGGAGGGTAAAATAACCGAAGAAGCCCTGCTGAACAAGGAAGGTCTCTGCAAAATTGAATGGATCATCTGGAGGAGACATGCATGCTATGAAAACTACAATCGGTAGGAACCAAACCCATCAACTCTGTGGAACTGCATCTGAGGCTGTAGCATAGTAGGTATGAATCCAGGCATATGGGGGGGACACTGAAGGGCCACACCCCTCATGAGGTCTGAAACATCTCACATCTCACACACACTCGAGAATCACTGGTATAATATGCTGCATTAAGCGTATGGATCAAGAACATGAAATGACCAAGTCAAGGGGAAATAATGATACCCTTTGCTCGATCTAAGGCGCCTAACAAGAATGGAAGCTGGAACCAAGATACAGCTCCCTCTAGGCCGTTATTCTAGAATAAATGAGCCAATGTCGACAGAATAGAGCTAATGATAGATGAGGCAATGATGATCTTCAACTAAAGCATGAGGGAAAATAGTGATGTCACTGA
Source organism: Pinus taeda (assembly GCA_000404065.3). Lineage (NCBI taxonomy): Eukaryota > Viridiplantae > Streptophyta > Pinopsida > Pinales > Pinaceae > Pinus > Pinus taeda. Next base: position 7,058 of record APFE031758345.1, on the reverse strand, counting down.
TGGACTGACACCTGGCATAATGGGGAAAAAGTGGGATTGAGGTGTTTCTGGGAAAACTAGTGTCTTGTCAAACGACTAGCCCTCTAGGTTTGGTAGCTACGCTAGAAACAACAACTTAAAACAATTAAATGATTTCTTATATGTGTAATAGATAAGAGAAAGATAAAGGAACCAACCTGGAACTTCTGCTTAATCCCTCGCTTGCTCTTTCTCTCCCCCTTGACAGAGCTTGCAACTCCTCTCCGTACTTAACCCGCTTGGAGAGTACCTGCACAAGTACAGTAACAAAGAACTGTCAAAGCATCATGATCTATTACAACATAAACATTACAAAATCAGATGTATAATGAACAAATGATAGCATTCGCAAATGATAACATTCACAATTGCATAATCATATGGAAGAAAACTTGAAGAACTTTATTAATAGAAGGGAGAATTACAACCCAGTTGTCTGATCTAGCGTCATCCTCCCAGCTTCGATCCCTCTTCACCTCATGAATTAGCAAGATCACACCAACAATACAATACTCTTTCCTCAATTACAAACTATCAACACTTCCTTGCAATTTACAATATTCCAGCCTCTAGATCTCTTAGATGAGGGATCCATTTATAGATGTGTGTAAGGGTGTGAGTCATCCATGGGGTTTTTATTAGTGTCATTCCACTTGGAGATTTCTTGAATCTCTTACTCATCCCTGGGCAAATTCAAAGAGGAAAGTGGAATAGGAGAAGTTTCTAGAAGATTCCATAAGGAACCACCTAGCAAATTGTCTCAGACATTTGTCCATCCTCACCCATCACACCCTATAGAAGGCCCAAATAGTATGCATCGCACCCTGGCAATGTACCACTTAGTATGCATCACTCTTTGCCAGTGGAGCAGTCAGTGTGGTTCAGTTAAGGCCATTTCTGGATGGTTTCTCAGGTGGAACTTTTGGAGAATGATGTAATCAGATGACTATGTTCTTTTAGGGTATGAAACAAATCTTTTAGGGGTTGATGAGCCCTATTTTATTGACATATAAGTTTGGGGTTGATGTGCCCAAATATGTCTATAACATGAGGGACAAACATACTATTACCCTTGTCAGAGCATAAAGTGCATGGTTGACTTAGCAGCTACTGACTCAACTTCGGAGAGGATGGGGACAGTACGACTGGAGGCCGAAATGGGAAATAGAGGATGAAAGATATGAAAATATGGATGGAATAATGTGACATGATATAATGGGACATGAAATAGACTCCAAAAATGGAAGGGTGACTCATCGTGGATGCTCTGAACAAGGGTGACTCGATGATGCTGCCACACAGACTAGGCCCAGTGGGGACCATGAAAACATGAGTAAAGGATGGTTACTCATAATGAAAATTGACATATGGTACAACAAGTATTAAGAGGAGGTGGACCTCAAAGTATAAGTGTCACTTTATGATGAAATTCGATTTTGAGAGGCGATGAAGTGACCGACCTCGGAAAAATGGTTTCCTGGTGAAGTGTCAAATCATCAAAAAATGAGGAAGACCCATTATAGATATCGGTGAGATATTTCCAATGGTACTGATGGTTTGTCAAATTGAGCTACGGTCTAGTCACAATGGGTGATAGAAAAATTGGGGATTTTTCTATGAAAGGATGTTTTCCCTCCAATTTGGATTCATTTGCTAAGTGAGATGTGGTGAATTTGGAGAGGAGGAAAATGCCCTAAATCTTGTGGAGATTGCAGTGGACAAACTGATTGTCAGAATTAGGATCTACGACTTTTAGGTAGTTGGCCTCACTCATCTCTTCAATTTCAGTGGTTTATTTCCTGATTTTTGGCATCTGGCAGCTCCCTGAGAGACCCCTGCTGATGCTCATAGTTGCATCACACTTTCTGGGCCCAAAAGTGTAATCTAACTCATAAGAAACAACTGGAAACTTGTGAGCTCACACATTCTGAGCTGAAAACTATGATTTGGGGCTGGAGAGAGGGTTGGTCTGCTAAACTCGTGAGGGCTGTAGGTTGATCAGTGTAGCCCATTGTTTTCTTCTCTTAACTGACAAGACATGTGTTTTTTGGCCTGGAAGAGCTGATAATCAACTTGCGTGAACAATACTTGGATACTCTTCAATCTGAGATCCAGCTGAATTAGGTGGTTTGAGGGGCATTGGCTTTTTATGGGGTTCTCAAGTTGGTAGAGAACCCACTGATGAAGGTAGGTGAGCCCTTGCTATCGAGAATTGTGAGCTATTGGGATCTAGACTAGGAGGTCTTTACCATGCAGGGGCACAATATTGAGCTCACATTACATGTTATTTACTTCTTGACCGAACTGCCTCCCCCCGGAGTGGTGGGGGATATTCATCCGGTGCTACCTCGTGGGAGGACCATTACTAAGTTTGTGGAGCGCCATTGTCGACGGGGTGTTCAGGTCAAGGAATGACTATCCCGCTTGTTGATCTAAAGAGGCGAGAGACACAGGCTGTTGCCGTAGATGTGCTACAGGTCTTGGGCAGCCAGGCATTCCACCACATCACTGGTGGGTAGATGATGTTAGTTGAGAGTGTTTTGGCTGGGACCTACTATGGGTGGGCCTAAATGATGCTATCGTTGGTGAAATGATAGTTGAGTATTTACAAGAGGCAGGTGAACCGTGACTATTTTTTTGGTACAATACTATGTGTGTTCTTCTTTGAGAAGATACCGACTATCCATCCTCATGTGCAGATCTGGGATGGGGGCCCATAGGAGCCCATTATGCACCATTGGGGGTAGCTACTACAGAGAGGAGGAGGAGGGGGAGTCAGATGGGTGTTCCGATCTGAGATTTTTGCACATTGGGATTAGATGCCCCATTACATTGAAAATTACCCTTATAGCGGGATGAACTATCAAGGGGATCCTGACTTGCCACTTCTGCCTGGGTGAGCATGGGGACTAGATGGTAAGTATTAAGTTGCTATGTTTTTTGGTGCATTTTATATTTCTATCACATGAATATGGTACTGAGTGTGAAACATGTTGTATACAGACATAACACCGGTAAAGTCGACAGGATATGCAGGTTGAGCTGCAACACCTAGGGCTGCAGATCAGGGGACATCATCGTCACAACAGGGTCTAGAGGATATTGCGTGTGATGCAGGAAAATGTTCCCTCTGCAGATAGAGGAAATCCCTCTAGCCCTAGAGTGGGTCTAGTCACAAACAAGGACAGATCAACAATAGCTTTCCTTAAATAGTTAAAGTTGGAGGCCTACCTCAACCGGTGGTTGATGGAGTTCCATTGCGCTGCTCCAGCTTCCGCTTCCTCAATGTGTGATCAACTTGAAACAAATCAAAGGAAATACAACAAAGCACGTAACCGGATAAAACAATGAACTATTTACTCACAAAGTCAAGAAGTCATGAGCTATCAAGTACATTACATACAAGACATAGGAAAACATCATTGATTGCATTAATAATGAAATAAGAGTCAGCTTACAACCAAAATCTTGACGTTACAAGCCTTCTCAGAAAGAGTCCAGCTAGCATGTTCTTCAAGCATTCACTCTTTGAAGATGGATCTCCCAACATACAAGAGCTCTCTCACTCATAAGTTTTACACAAGATCAAGGGCACTTCACAACCTTCCACAAGCTATCAACAATCCCACACCTGTCACTCTCACACCAGCTATCTAGCAAACTCACAAACATTAACAACACTGCTCAACTAGCCAACTATCAGAAACTCTAGAACTCACAATGCATAGCAATGGTGGGAGTTTAAATAGGAGGAGTCTCCATGAATGGGGGAAAGGAGAGCTTATCACCAAGGAAGGTAGCACAATTGACAGAACTGCCACACCAGGGAAGGAAGGGCAACATAAACAAGGCCAACAAGCAGGTCTAGAGTCATCTAGAAGGCCGACTGTTTTAACAATTCGCCCAATCTGGATCATCACGGGCATAGAACTGAGCTTCAGCACTGACATCGCAAGTGATAAGTGTAGATAGTCAGATCATCGCTGAAGAGACCACATAGCCCCGTGTTGGTGACTAAAATCGAGCCATCGTGGGAATCAGGTGTACTTCCACGCTGGTAGCGCGGTCGGTCTATTCATGAGCACCTTTCATCACGTTTATTTAAACCAATAGACGCGATGAGGCAGACAACTTTGGAAAAGTGGGTCAATTGGCAACTTAGGAGAGAATTTTTCTGTGATAGGCATGTTTGACTTGGTCACATGAAACAGTGGAAAGAACTGGAAGTGAAGGCGGTGATAAATTACTGTGTAACAGATGCCCCCTAAAGTATGAAGCCCGAGAGAGTAGGAGGGGTGAAATTCTTTACAAAATAACTGAGCTGGAACACTGTCTGGAAGAACTTGCACGCAAGTACAATATCTCTGATAGTGAAGTACATGTCGTCTAGGCATGGACGCAGCCATCCAGCTAATGAGACCATGATAATGATAAAGGTATGGTCACAACCATCCATGAAGACTCACGTATGGGTGCAACCATCCATCAATGAGTCATGTAATCACGAAACCAATCCATGCAGCCCGAACATATGTAATCTAAGTTCGGGGTCTTGAACCCAACCAACCATAGTAAAAATTATAACATGTGAATAGAGGCGTTGAAGTCGAGCATGAGTGAAAGTTGCTTGATTACCGGTCGATGATGTAAACTGTTAACAAGCGCGAGAGAAACCACCAATAATGCCAATGGTTCTCAAGGTACTGTCCTGTACAATCCACGAAGTGCGAAGAATGAGCTGAAGTCGAACACTCGTGGAATCACCCGATCGACGACCAATGATGCAAATTGACCGTTAGGTGCGAAGTACTTGCCATTGAGGCATGCAATCTCTAAGGTACCAAAAGGGATCTCTAGATCAATCTCCTGGATAATGAGTTGATGTCAACAGGAGACGACTCGTCGTAGGAGGGCCATAATGTTTCCCCCATCAACAACACAAGGCGAGGAACAAGTAGTAGATGGTGAAATAGAGTATCAGAGAAGGAGACAGAGGCATAAACTGTAGAAGGATTATACGCTTGAACATGTCGACGACACGACTCCGGAGGGTGGCAGCATTCAAGTAGCAAAGGATCAGAGGCTTGATTGAGACAGTATGGATCAAATGGAATGAGGCTAAATGACAACCCAAACCTGCGGAAGGCCAAATGACGACGTATGGATGTCCCAACCCGACAAGAAGAAAAAGTTTCGATGGTCGAGAGTGACTAGCTGCCATAGACAATCAATTATAAACCTGCTATTGAGTCCAACCTAGTAATAGTTTAACGAGCCCTAGGGATGAGAAGCTCGAGTCTCGTCATGGTGACGAGTCCAATGTCGTCAGGGTTTAACGAGTCTGACATAGGTAAAACTCGGAGTCTTTTTCATGTTTAGGGAGTTTGAAAAAGACACGGAAAAGAAAACTCCAGGGGGGTCCTTTTTCATAGATTTGTGTCTCTCGAGCCCGAAAAAGTATAAAATGATACTCGAAAGAACCGCTTGACCATTACAATCAAGGAGTACTTTTCATGATAAGTGACTTCGATCGGAAAATGTAGAAAAGTGATCAAAACCACGTCGTTTCGTAACCAATAACGAGCCTGAAACGACAAAAAGCCCGACAATCTTTTCTTGTTTACACGGTTAGAAAAGAGCTTAAAGTAGACCGCCTTTTATTTCATTTAACGAGTTGAAAGGAACAACTCGGCTATATTTTCATTTTTTACGAGTCAGAAAAGAGATTAAAGGTGACTTGTCCTAGAGGAACGAGTGGTATAAAGGGTAGCAACTGGTTCCGGCAATGGTGGAACTGCTCAAAACATGTAGTGGTCAAGAGGCTGGCTAATAAAACCACTCATCGCTGCGGTTCCTCAGGAAAGGAAAAACAACCAAGTGAAAGCATATGATCGGCCAAACGGATGGTGGCAATGGAATGAAACAACCAAGGCTCATCTAGCAAAATTTAGCAGATAAAAACGGCAATCACAAGATGTAGACTAGATCTGGGTTCATTTTTACATAAGCTTGAACCATGGAGAACTTTGCTTGGATTCGGTTTCATGTTTACACAAGCTTGAAACGAAAAACTAAGCTTGTTATGAGTTCACATGCCCCCAGGCATAATGATGCAAATCGAGGTACATGCCCCCCAAGCTTCATTGCATTCAACAAGGTGGATGGAATGAAGGTTCATTTTTGAGATCTTGGAAAGACTCGACTTGGATTTTATGAGATCTTAATCAAAGACTCGATTTGGAAAGGGAGTTGTTTCATTTTTTAATGAGGCTGACAGAGTAAAAGAACTATGCTCATGACCCTTGTTTCATTTTTTAACGAGCTTGACATAAGAAAAGGAACTATGCTCATGACCCTTGTTGCATTTTTTAACGAGGTTGACACAAGATCAAAACTATCCTCGAGAGTCTTTGTTTCATTTTGTAACGAGCTTGACACAAGACAAGGAAATGTACTCCAGGATCCTGTAGAAATCTTGAATAATATAACACTTATTCACAAAGATTATCCTGATTATACACTATTTGCAGAATGCATGCATAATACATAACCTCCTCTACTATTGATCATCAATTTGCGTAATTAAAAAAAAACAATCGCATGCACACATTGAAACATCAATCACACATATCAACACAATATGTAATGGGTAAAGCATACAGCTGAAAACCCCCAACTATCTGTATATTATAATGATAGAGAACATGTAATAATACATAGTACAATACTCCTCACAAGTACTCAGTACTATCTCCACATGCTACACACAAACTAGCTCAAATCTAAACAAGTCACAGGTTCAAATCTCCTCCACTATTTGCCTGCCTCTACTACGCAATCCAAGGTGAGAATAGATCAGATCCAAGTTCGAATCCCCTTGGCTTGTACTGCACAATCCTTATTGGAAATCTCAATCAATGATTGTGCAAATCTCATGCACAGCTATAGTCACAACTGATAGTAGTCTCACCCTTTCACCCACCTCTAACACTTGTCTCCACTGAATTGTCCATGCACTGAGTTAACTGATGTATTCTTTA
>APFE031758335.1:0-15012 GCA_000404065.3 Pinus taeda | reverse complement strand
AGAAGCACAGGAATTCCGTAATCATTCCTTGGCCAAGAGAAAACATCAAGTAGTTTCGCAATCCATGCTTTCAGTAATCTTTGATTATGGAAATTATGACAGTTACAGTGCGAGTCTCTGCTCGGAGAAAATGCTGGGAAGGAGACTGACCAACTACTACTACCAACCAACCAACCCCTCACAACATTGTTCAGGGTGGTATTTATAAGCAAAATATCGGAAAGACATCATTACAGCTGACCTAAATAGGTCTGCTAGAAAAATCTTCAAAAATCTAAGTGTTGCTGGAATTAAATGCAAGTAAATCTTTTTGGCTGCGCTAGGGGCAGCTGAATCAGAAAAGGTGGCAATTTGGCCCTTGGGGGCTAGATGCGGTGCTGCTGGAATGATTGTGCTTTGGGAACTACAGTTCTGCTCTGGTGTGAGTTAAATGTGCAATAATTATGATTTGAGGGCTTCAAGTGGCTTCGCCCTCTTTCTATGAATCTGCTGGAAGGTATTAAATGTTCTCTTGCTTCGGGCCGCTGCTCAAGATTTTCACTGATACTCTTTGTCGCTACATTGATGACTTCCGCCGTCGACTGATACTCTTTGACACGCTTGATGCCTGATGATTTGATCTGATACACTTTAAACTCTATCATTGATCTGCTGCTGTCTTTAAACCGGATCACTTTGGTACGATCAGATGATTTTCGAGCTTTTCGGCGCACAAGGGGCTAAGAAATCAAGAGATTCCCCCAAGATTCCATGAAACTGCCTATTTCCTGTAGCGATGCGTGATTAGTGCTTCACACTAATCGCGCATCGAAAACTGCCTCTGTTTCTTGTTCTGGAGCTCCAAGGTGCGATTTTTCTTCCTGCGTGAAGTTTCGGCTTTCTAGTTACTGACGTCAGCATGATGTCGACTGTACGGTGGATAACGTCAGCTGTGGTGGGTCCCTGGTACAGAATGACATGGCGAGGTGTTGATACTGGAGGTAATGCGATGAAATAGCTCCGATGCTATCGCAATATCGCATCGGCGGGGAACGGAGGGTGTTTGAGTTGGGCATTTGGCGGTTGCGACCGCCGACCACCGATATCGCGATATCGCGTCGGGTGGTGATGCATGGGTCATAACTTGCATGGAGAGGAAAGTTCGATCTTGCGATGCGATCTGGCTTTAAGGTTCTACGGAGTGTAAGTTTTGGGCGGAAAGAGCAAGTAGGTGGGTGCGAAGGGCATCTTGAGGTTTTCGGAAGGGGTCCGATTACCTCAGAGGGATTTTATACTCTGGAAGGAGTCCATTGTATCTGGGAGATGGTTTGAAGGTTAAGGGTTCTTGCTTAGTTTCTGGTAAGCTAAGCAATTCCCGGGGGTACTTATGGTTATTTTTCAACCAGGGGGAGGGATATGTATATAGGGGATGATTTTCATAATATTAGTAGGGGGATGGGAAAATATAGGGAGCTAAATAATAATGTTAGTGGTTAATATGGAGGTGGTAAGAAAGCGCTAAGTTTGAGAGACCTTAGGCTATTACAAGGGGGTAGGACCATTCTTTAGGGAAAGTATGGAACAACTTTGAGTGAAGCAGATCTTTACTCAAGCTAGTGTTATGAAAATGATGGAACTTAAGAGGTGTCAAGCAGATCTTGACCTCTTTTGTGGAAGTTAGTTAATGATTGGGGAAAGCAGAGAAGGGGAGTTAGTTATACCTATTTTGAGCTTCTCGCATAGAATTTCTTGCTGATTGTGTCCTGAATGAGATGACACCTGAAAGTCTGGAACTGATCAGCAATTAGGATTCAGCAACCTCAGAACTACCTACCCAGCCAACTTACCTAGCATTTTGTATTCTTTTGATTTGGGTGCACTTAGACTTGCAAACCCATCATTCATTTTTTTTTGATGCTTTCCTATCTACATACTACCCTTATTTCTTCCAAGGGCCCAGATTAAGCTGTTGGGCTCCTCTGCTTCTCTACCTATCTAAGAATCTACCAAGATTAAGCTGTTTGGACAGATTTGCATTATCTACATTCTAAAACAGGAAATTTAAACCTAGGGAGACCAAGATTAAGCTGTTTGGACCTCCCTTTACTGAAAATTGGCGATACCGAGATAACTTTCCAAAATTTGGAAGGCAATTGAATGAACTTGAAGTAGCCTTCTTCGCTTGGAGAGTGTAAAGCAAATATGGAGCATTGCAGCATGCAAAGTACGACATATTTGGCCTGTAAAATGTCAATCATGAAATATGAATAACCTGCTGCAGGAGGAAGCTAACAGTTTGTAAAAGAGTCAACAAATTTACTTCCTTTTTTTGGTATCCCAAAGGAACCCAACAATCCGCTTGACATGTAACTACTAGTAAGCCTCTAGGGATCAACAACTTGCCCTTCCCTCCATAAACTCGGTCAGAACCACAAGGATTTGAACCTTGGACCTCTCAATTTTCACAAATTTCACTTTACTTCGATCATCAATTGAGTTGCCCCCCTGGGACAACTCAATAAATTTACTTTATTTATAAAACAACCAACAAATTTAATTTGAATTCATAGTATTGTTAGTCTAATTAGCCTTACACGCCATTGTAATCAGTCATTGAATCGCACACTAATAAACCTTTCAATCCACAGTAATCAACCCTCATTGGATCAACTTTACACATCATAGAATTACACATTCAACCTTAGACATCAATTTCATCAACCTTGGATCAATCTAGAATCTTCTTTACTGAAATTGGCCTTGAGTCTCCAATTAACATCAAACTTTCATAGTCACATGACATCAATGCCAACATTACCAACATTCTCTCCCTTTGGAATTGATGGAAACATTGTGACCCTCCCTATTTTTTTCGTTCCCCATTTATGCTTACCTCCCCCTTTGAAATCAGTGGAAAGGGAGTTTGGTTGCAATGAAAATCAACAAGGACACTCCAATGTTTGCATAAATAGGGCAACCCATTGTTTTATCATTCATATGAAAAATTAATATTCATGGAAATCCATTTAAGAGTTAAGATCCATTTTGACTTTTTTTCTGTCGGCATGACAACCTCAACAACTCAACAAATTTGAATAAAACTCAACAATTAACATTAGTATTAAATGTCTCAATCTTTAAAAATGTTTCAAGTATAGGGAATTGTGAAACATATCACCAACAACTAGTTATGGTTGCAAAATTAGTCTATGACATTTATTTCATGATTCTAGTTACATACAAACCCATAACCAACAAACATTTGAATGTTGGTCCTCCATTGGATGTTTGAACTATGACCTTTGAAATAACCCTAGAGCATTCTAGTGTTCACATTTCTTGTGATAAAATATGATTTGTGCACATACAATATGCTATAGTTTACAAATAAGAGCTACATACATACAACACCTTGAATACTTCTTTCAGTGACAATTTTTTTGGCATTAATGATCATTGTCATCTAATAGGTTCATGAATTTTACAACAACTATGGTATTTTACTTATACATCTATCTTTTGGTATATCCATTCCCAAATATATTCACTAATTTTATGCTATTAGAGATTGAGTAGATATCATTTTGAAGGACCACCATTTTCATTCACCAGGACATAGAGATCCTCTTACTAGTACTTTATTTACACTAAATTTACAACCATGCAATTACTTGATTGAAGCTTGGATCTATGCAGACAACCACCTTGCCTATGCTTTGACCAGAGTGGTGATATTGATCCCAAAAAATCTTTTCCTTGTGATCAATTAAAGAATTACATATTAAGCTTGCATTTAACCATGAAATTACAAGTGCATAAAAGAAGAGGACGAGAAGAATAGCAAGTCATGCGTAGAAGACACAGGATTGATATCAGATTTCATCCAGGAGGGACTACGTCTCTGGGCCCTGCTCGAATTAGTGGGGAGGCCCTGTTTACATTAGATGGAAAAATAATGAAAGTACATCAAAAGTCAAAATGACGACCTTATACGTCCAAAATTGAAGAAACCCAAAAATTGCAGATCTCTGATGGAGAAATGGACAACACCGTTGAGTTTGTGGCATTGAGAAATGCTGAAACCATATAAAATTTGTCGAAAACTGACAAAGTGAAAATCTGGCCCCCTAGAGAAATTGCTTAGATCATGGTTCTAGCCCCCTTTCTGCACTGCTCATGGTTCCACCTGCATAGAAATGTGTGTCCACTCCTGGCCTCCTCCTTGACGCTCAAATGAATGAAGGTTTAAATAAAAATGTGTTGGGCGGATTGTTCAACAAAGCTATTGTAGATGGATTGGTTTGAAAGTCGAATTATAAGGAGGAGGTCGAGTGGTCAAACCCTGACCCCTCCATATTTAACACCCATTTCATTTTGGTTTTGAAACTGCATTAATATGTTTGGGGGTCAGGTTCGCATTGGGCGACCCGCCCCTTAACCTTCGGTGACCGCATCTGGACATGCTGGTTGGAAATGGGCGGTTATTTTGGTGCGCTATTGTATTAAGGCATGGAGGTGCTTGGGAGGCGGGCCAGCCAGGTTGGCTGGGCGAGTTCAAGCTCCGCTACCTCTGGTGTAACAATTGTCGAGACTTAAGGTGGTGGGTGTGGGTTGGTCCACTGGAGGTGGCCCACCCAACCCGCAACATTGTTTTGGTTTATACAAAAGTTGGGGTATGGATGTTGGGGGGCCGGTGAGGGTCATGGCCCGTTAGCCCAAATTCAAAATTTGTTTTCTTTTTTTTTATAATATAGTTGGCCATTGGGGGGGTGGCGGGGTTGGTGGCCCACCACCCCGTAAAATATATATATTTTTTGTTTTTATTTAACAGAGAGGCTCTTTTTGCAAATTTGGAAAATTGACCGAAGGAGTCAATTTAAGTAGGCCACAAATTCGGCCAGAATCTAGCCCAATTTTGACGGAATCTGGTGGCTAGATTTTGTCCAAATTGTCGCCTCCTTAAGCTTGCGAAGTCACCCAGTTCAACCTTGAACTTTGACTGCTCCTAACATTCGCATACGGACTCGGTTTGATGAACCGTCCACACCACCGCGATCACTTTCGTGTTTTTGGAAGTGAAGCATGGGCCCAAATCGCAACATTGTTTTGGTTTATACATAAGTTGGGGTATGGTTGTTGGGGGGGCAGGCGAGGGTCATGGCTCGTTGTCCCAAATTTAAAATTTGTTTTTTTTTTTTTATAATATAGTTGGCTGTTGAGGGGGTGGTGGGGTTGGTGGCCCACCACCCCATAAAATATATATTTTTTGTTTTTATTTAATAGAGAGGCTCTTTTTTCAAATTTGGAAAATTGACCGAAGGAGTCAATTTAAGTAGGCCACAAATTTTCCCGGAATCTAGCCTAGGTTTACTGGAATCTGGTGGCCAGATTTTGTCGAAATTACTACCTCCTTAAGCCTACCAAGTCACCCAAGTCAACCCTGAACTTCGATCGATCCTAACATTCACATACGGACTCGGTTTGACAAACCGTTCACACCACCATGATCATGACGACGAGATATTCAACATGAACCTAGTTTGAGTATAATCCAAACACTTTGATTTTTGAGCCTTTGTATTGAAGTCACCTCTACTTTGTCCTATACGATTCACCTGGATCAGATATTCAACATCATATGCAAATTAATTCACACCCAAAAACTACTTTGGATCTAATGCATTATTCAACATTTCAATAGTATAAAGGTTGCGAAGTCTCTACATATGTGCATGCCATAAATGACGGTAATTCATTAAGAAAAATTCAACCACTAGTTGACTCTTTGAGAGAATTTTCTCACAAAGCTAAATATAGTTGATGGATTTCATCCACTCTTTTCTTGACACTGAGAGGTCATCTTGATGACAACAAGATTACCATGAATTATAAGGGCATTTAAGTACGTATTAAACATTTATGCTCCAACAGATTCATACAAAATATGAACACCTTGGAAATGCCTTTTTCAAGACCAATTTTATATATTCCTTTCCATAGTCAATCACTCTTATCAACACCAAAATCCCTCATAAGGGTTTCATTTTCTGTTCCTCTACATGTTGCAACCATGTTATTCCCTGCAATTTTTTCCAATTGAATAACAAACTGTCTCGTTCCCCTAGCAATGGTTGTAACTAGAATTGTTTAACGAGATTCTATATTTCCTACCTACTCTAATCCAATTGATGCTATGAGACCTGATGTAAGCATTTCCACCACTTTGGGAATTACTATAGGAATTGGTATAACATGTTTTGATTGAACCACATTGAACTCAGCATATGCACCAAATGACATAGTTTCCATAGGTGCACCTATAGTTAAACCCTCAATGAAATCACTAATTTCTACAAGTAAACCCACAACCTCAAATCCTACATCAAAACTTCCTTCCTTTAGACTTGTTTAAGAAAAAACAACATTATCTGCCACAATTTTCAAATCACAAACCATGTGCAAAACATGCCCACTGCCGAATCCATATCCAACTACCATTGCAATCACTGGTTTTTGAAGGCACCATATTTGTACCTTCCCATCCAAAACATTAAGGCATCCAAAGCTATCATAACTAGAATACCCTTGAGGTCATCTATACTACCATAATAGTCAGATCTACACAATTCTATCACAAAAATGAAAACATTAAGTTATGCACACTTTGGTATTCTTACTCATGCACTAAGACTCTGTCTAGATTCCTCTTGCACACATCATTTCAACCCTTAGGCCCATTACTTTAGGTATCATGCCATTGATACTTACAATCAGGTAACAGATATTGACTTATGGTCTGCATACACAATCATATGTAATATTTTCATTACTAAACTGACATGTGCTCATTCTCTATAATGTTTCCACATCAGGTTCACCAACATATACCCTAGTTCCATACTTTCTAACACATACCTAGTCCAAGTAGAAACTAGTAATGTTACGGCTTGCGCATGTCTAGCCTATCTCTACATTTCCATAGTGGTCACACTTCAGGTTCTCTGTCAGCTAACAATGTGTTACCTACTTAAGGTCCACTCCAACAACCACACCATGATCTGCTCAATATCAATCAAATATTCATCCTTCTTGTTGTTTAAAGCTCTTTAGGTTGTCGTTTACTTTATAGAGAACTAGAAATATTAAGCTTTTCTCAATTGACTATTTGTTTTGATTGATCTGTCCATCTTTAAGAAAGAATCATTATGGCTATTCATGAGTTGTAGAATTGATTCCAACTCCCCCTGCAATCAATATAGTCTTTGCATATAAATACCATCTCTGGTCTATCTGCTAGATGAATGATGTTTGAGGTCTGCAAGTAAAAATTTCATCATTTGTTTTGGATGTCAACAACAACATTATTTCATAGAGATCCATAAAGTCTTTTGGTACCTTTCTGTCTCTGCCTAGATATGGTTTTGGTTGTTATTCACGTGATAGTTGACATTGAATGCTCCATGTGACCAAACATAAATGAGAAGTATCTCTCTTTTTTTGTGTTATTTGTACATTCTCTGCTCCTCTTGGGGCCAATATTTTTCACAATTGATACCATAACTTTTTCTTTATCTTCATATATTAGTAGATCTTTCTTCATTTTCTAATAATGAAACTTCAGAATTTAAAGATAAAGCAAAAGTTATGGGGATGAGCATAGTTTTCAAAGTTGTCAAGGAAGTAATGGTTGTGTTGAAGTATTTTGAAGAAATACTAATGATGAAAGAGTCATATAAATTTTTAATCTTGATTCATATCAAAATGCTTTGGCTATGTATGTGAATGTTAAGTTTGACCGAAGATAGGTCATATATATTTTGAACATGCTTATTCTTTCGTTGAAAATGGATCATATGTGCATTTTTTGCACAAGCTTTTTGTATCTAATGTTGTCCTTCTAAATGTTGAGCCAAATTGATGGTTTTATACATAAAGAAAAATTGGGCCATCTTTTATAGGTGTTGACATGACAATAGGAATTTTTTTGTACTTTGGCTTTCTTGATGAATATATTGTGCAAAGAATGAGTTGGGGTTCATAATTTTAGCTTCATCTTTGTCACTCACCTCTTCTTGTTGTTATTTTTCATATGACTATAGAGGCTCCCCCTTAGATTATTCATGCTTTTCAAGTTTTCTACAGTCCTTTGATGCTCCTTTGTGAAGTCAAACTAATGAGAAGAAGGATCAAGGAATATTAGATATTCAAATGGCTCTCTTGCTAAAGGATTGGTGGATATATTATCTGTATGCTCTTTATTTGATATATACTATAGCTTCCTTATTTTCTCAACTACCTACTCTATGAAGGAATTATACTTAATGGGAATGTATTTAGTTTTATAATGTAGGAATTGATTCTTTGAGATTATTATTGCACTTGTATTACCGCACTTAATAGAGATGGGTTCACTATATGTTACCTTCATGTCCTAAAAAGTTTTCTTCATCCAAAGTACTTGTGTGCAACAAGTTGTTGCTTCTATGTATTTGACTTTGGAATTAGATAGTGAGACTGAGGTTTTCTTATTGCTAAGCCAGGTAACTCATGATTTGCTTAAATAAAATGCATTGCCACTCATAATTTTTATGTCATCTATGTAGCTGGCCTAGTCTACATATGTGTAGGTTGTCAGTGAAAAATATTTTCCTTTTGGGTACCATAGTTCATACTTTTTTGTGCCTTTTAAATATCTAAAGATTTTTTTTGTTACTAGTAGATGGCTTTTCTTTGGTGTGGATTGATATCTTGCTACTAATTCAACTGATAACATTATGTCTAGTCTAGAAACAGTTAGATATAATAGGTTTCATATCATAGATTCGTACAATTTTTTATCATCCTCTGGTGATTCATCATCTTTACACAATTTTTGTGATTCCAATAACCATGGCAATAGTGATAGGTTTATAGTCCTCCATTTTAAAATTCTTCAACACTCCTTTAGATATTTATCTTGATAGATAAATACTCATTCTACTTTTTATATTATTTTCAAACCAAGGAAGAAGGAAATATCTCCAGTCATTGAAATTTCAAACTCTGACTTCATTCCACTACCAAACCATTGAAATAGAAAGTCTTTGTTGCTTCCAAACATTATATCATCTACACAACTACAATTAGAAGTTATTTTTCACTTGAATTTATGTACAAGTTACTAGCAGTTGTAACTTTATTGAAGCCCTGTTTTTGAAGATGCTTATCCAACGAAGAATACCATGCCTACGGTGCTTGTTTGAGTCCATACAATGCCTTCTTTAATCTGCACACATCATTAGGATTATCTGATAATTGGAATCCCTCAAGGTGTTCTATGGATACTTCTTCTTCAAGCTTTCCATTTAGAAAGGCATACTTCACATCCACCTAGTATAATTTGAAGTCTTTGTGACAAGTAAAGGAAAGAAATATTTTGATTGCCTTTAACCTTGCCACTAGAGGAAAATTTTCTTCATAGTCCAATCCTTTTACCTATGAATAACCCCTTGCATATCAATCTTGCTTTATTTCTAATAGTATTCCCTTTTTCATTTAGTTTATTTTTTAATTACCCACTTTGTGCCTATGATGTTTTTATCTGCTAGTCTTGATGTCAGCATCCAAGTATTGTTCTTTTGTATGTGCTCCAGTTCCTTAATCATGGCATATATCCAATGTTTATCTTTGCTTACTTTAGAAAAGTTCTTTGGTTCAATAATTGAGAACATGACAATCTGAGCTTAATATGTTGTCTCAACAATTTTCCTTCTTGTTTGAACCTGTGCATTCTTATCACCAATAATTTGATTTTTAGGATGGTTCTTTTGTCGATGCATTGAGGGAGCTCTTGAATGGGTCTTTGTTTCCTCTGCATCTCCAACATGTTCTTCCTCTTCTTCGCTAATTTGCTGATTTGAAGGATTAATAAAGCATGTCTTCTTGTTCTTGATAGGTAGTTCCTCGTCAACCTTCATGTCTATACAATCAACAACCTTATGAATCCTTTTACCGTAACACTTTTACCCTTTAATTTTCATTGAATATCCCAGGAAGAATCCTTCATCTGACCTAGCATCAAACTTTCCCAAATTATCATTATTGCTTTTAATATAACACTTATTGTCAAACACTTTGAAGTGTTTGATTAATGCTAGTTTTCCATGCCATAATTCATAGGGTGTATTATCATAGTTGGGCATGATATGTGCCTTATTCAGTGTGTGAATTGTTGTGTGTGTAGCGTTTTCCCAATAAGTTTGAGGAATTTTCCTTTCCTACATCATAGCTCTAACCATTTGTTGTACTAACATGTTTTTCCTTTCAACAACCTCATTTTGTTGGGGTGTGTCCACAATGGTATACTACCTTTTTATTCCATGTTCGTCACAAAAATATGCAAATTCATCTAATGTAAACTCTCCTCCTCTATCTGATTGTATGAAATTTATCTTGCATCATGTTTTGTTCCTTGTCAACACCTTGAAAATCTTAAATTTCTTAAATACTTCTAATTTGTTTCTCAAGAAGGCTAAACATATCAGTCTATAATAATCATCAATCACTAGCATGAAGTAATTCTCACCTCTAAGTGCTTATGTTCTAGAAGGCCCACATAAATTGATATGTACTAGTTGTAGTGGCTTACTAGTTGATAGTTGAGCCTTGGTCTTGAAAAAAACATGAACTTGTTTCCCCATTTTTCATGACTTGCAAATAGGAGTTTTAGGCTTTTTTATCTTCGTAAAATATCTTGTAGCTCCATTTTTCTTGAGTTTGATGATATGGTCAAAGTTTAGATGCCCTAGTTTCCTATGTCACCTCCAACACTCATATTGTTTCCCAAATATAATTCTTCATTGTCTTCCTTCAAAATAATATCTTTCCTATTATAGTTGATATTATCTCACAATCTTGAGCTCTGAAGTTGATATCACAACCTCTGTTGCACATCTGACTTATACTTAGAAAGTTATGTTTCAATCCAGTTATGAATAATACATCATGTGCCTTTCCTCCTCCATTATTCAAGATAATTGTACCTTTTCCTTTTATTTTTCCTATTACATCATTGTCGAAGGTGAAATTTCCATATTTATTTCCATCTAAATATAAGAACTTGCTTTTGCCCCCAGTCATATGCCTAGAGAAACCATTGTCCACATACCACTCGCTGTTCTAGTTATGGAATAAATAACCAAGCCAAACTTACTCATTTTATTCTCTTCCTTTTTAATTTTTCACCACATGGGTTCCTTTGTCCTATGATAGTCCTGAGATTGTCATTCAAAGTTTCTGAGTTGACATTTATAATACTTATGTACAAAATTGTGATAATAGTAACATTCAGTGACATCAACAAGTAGATCAAATGAATTATTGTTTCGACTCATGTTTGTTCTTGCATTTATAGATATGTTTCTCACTTCACTTCTTCTCCAACTTCTTGTTTCATTCCTTATAACATATAATATGTAGTTTACAACCTTGTGGCAATTTTTTTTGCATAAATAACAATATCCATAGAAACATTTCCACACCTAAATATGGATGGTACTCATGAATAGGATCTCCTTGGCATCTGATGTTTTTTTCTTTTGAAGAAGTAAGTTCTTTGGTAACTCGTCACCTAATTGTCTAATCTTATTATCTACTTTGGTTAAATAGAGTTAGTCTTTTTCTGCTGCTAAGGTGGATTATTTCCTTGTTGTTGTTGAGTTGTGTTGTTTACACCCTTGTTCTTTGGTTCCTATTGGTAGTCATTGTCTCATGTGACAAATTTAACAAAGCTTATGGTCTTTTTATATTCCATCTTCTTCTCGTTGGTTTCTCCTTCATAGCACAAACCAACTTTCATAAGTGGATACCTCTTAGCATTCAATATCACATCCAAATTTTTAGACCCCTTTATGTGTTTAAGGTTTAGATTCAATTCAACTTGTGCTTTCTCTAGGTTCTTTCTTAGGGTAAATACTTCTTCGTCCAACTTCACACACTCTTTTCTTTTCTCTTTTGACTATTGTAGTAGAATGTATTCCACCTTATTGGCCTCTTCTAATTCAAATTTTAACTGGATAATCTCTTATGACTTAGGCTCTTCTTTAACATATTTTAACAAAAATTCTTTTTGTTTCTTGTTCTTACGCTTGAGTCTGTCAATTTCTTGTAGAGCACTAATTAACCCCCCCTAAAGATCTACTTCACCTTCTTATTCTTCACTCAACTCACATTAATTTAATTTTCTATATTCAAACCATAAATCTATAAGAAAAAAATCACTACCTTCTTCATCAGAGGATTCATTTGTATCATTAGAGGAATTACTATCTTCTTGTGTAACAACCTTTTATTTTTAAGCATTTTCTCATTCTTTATTTTGTTATATTTTTTCTTTTCTTTCCATTTATTCTTCTCCTTCTTATATGGAAATTTTGAGGCATAATGCTATACTCTTCCACAATTAAAGCATTTAAATGGAAGTTTTCCTTTGTACTTACTTGTCCCTTTCTTCAATCTTCTTAAAAATTTCACTTCTTATTCTTTGATTTTGCCCATGAACATTCTTGATCTTCTGTACGTTTTTGTCTACCTTGAATGTTGCGTCCTATGTGGCTAATTTTCCTTTTGTAATCCTCATGCTTTTATGGAGTCAAGCAATTGATCCATTGTTAGTTCTACAATGTTAAGCATTTCTTCAATAGTTGATACATTGGACTCAGCAAGTGATGATCTCAACACTTTTTGGACTACTGTAGACTCCTTAATTTTTTCACCTAGGACCTGTTGTAGTACTCAACAACCCCCATTATCCTAAGACTTAGAATAAAAAATAATAATGGGGACCCTTTAAATTTTTAGGAAAGAGTCCTTTCTTGTTTAAGTAAAATGGGACTAGTTTTAGATATTTAGCTTTTAAAGAAAATCTTTTAAATAGGTATATTGGTAAAATAAATCCCTTTTGAGGCTTAGGAACCTGTCCTTAGTTTTAAGTAAATAATGTACAAATATAATAAATTGCATAAACTATATTTCCATTAAAAAACCTTTAAAACATCACCAAAAGTTTCTAAAGGTTGTTTGAATATATAAGAGGAAATATCATAAATGATGGTCCCACTAAAAGCTACACGTAAGTACTTATTGGCTTATCAGTGTTAATAATTTTAAAGTGAGTACCAGTAGCGACATCACTGATAGCGAAATGACGATAGCAATATCTTCGATCACAAAATGTCGATTGTGATATCACAGTTCGTCACTTACTGGTATCATGTTCTGTCAACTGAAAAATGCCAATATCACATTTTGTTAACCCTCGGTGTCCCAATATTGTACGTTCTGCATCCTTATTTGCAACCATGTCAACATAATATCAGAAAGTAGCATATCACAAAGTCATGTTCATACAGTCTGATACCGAAACTCTGATAAAGCAAATCTCTGATATATTGACAAGTATCATCATCACGTGAACAAATGTTCGAAAATTAAATTGCCACTTAGTGTGTTTATAGTTTTGAGGTTTTAAACAATTTGCAATGATTTTGATATAATGTAGAATGATTTTTCATTAAAACTCGCATTCAATTGATAAGACTCTTTGCATTTTACGAGTTCTTGACACTCATCCTCTTTTGCTTCTTAAATAGGTGAATTTCGATAAAAAACAGTTAAAGGAAATTTCAAGGATAATCAAAGCAAAGAGAAAGTATGTAGTTCAGTTGCAGACAATATTTCCTCCTAAAGAGGTTCACAAGATGGCACCATTGTTTACGTATACTACATGCACTCCAAATGTAGGGTCTTCCTCCTAGGAGGTCACATACAAATTGTTTGAGGATGAAAGCCCAAGGGAAATTGAGAAACAAAGTGCTATTGTTGATGCTCCCACTCCATATGTTAATGATACATGGAATGATGTAGGTAATTTGTTTTTACACTGAATTGGCACCTGTCCTAAAATTATACCCTATACATACATGGTAAGATGGGTCATTGATAACCTAAATATTACAAACAATTTTTCTAACTCCTAAGAATATAATCGGGATCGTTCAAGGTGGAGGATTTAAGGAAAATGTATCATATACCTCCACCACAGAAGAGTTATGATACTCAATTTGTACATAAGTTAATGGAGGAGAATATGAACCAATTAGATCTTATCAGAAAATGGAGGAGGGACAGGGGTATGTATTCATTAGCCTCTATTGTTGGTCCTTTCTTTCATATTCTTGCTATGATGTGTCATGGCTATGGTTACCCAAATACATAGAAATTCCTAGAGGAATGGGTACCGCTTATAGAGGTCGCTTTTGATGGCTATATCATGGATTGGGAAAATATTTTGTCCAATAATTTAACTACTCAAATCCGCAATTACAGATATAAGCACAATATTATTGAGAGAACTTTTGAGCCTCAACCTTGCACCTTCCTACACACCCTCTTAACCCTCATACTCCACTCATTTCACTCATCCAGTGGTTGAATCATTGCATTATAGTTTAAAAAGGACTGTTTATATGGTTTTCTAACTATACTGATGTCTGTTGTTTGGTTTAGTCTTTTGTTCATGCAGTTGCGGAAACTTGTCAATTTCCACAGCCAACACAGGATTCCGCAGCCATTTTGTTAAAGGCTATGCTCCAGGTGTCTTCTGAAGGAACGGGCTATATGGGCAAGCTCCAGATGGCATGTACATGGATCGTGTCCCTTCGAACCGACCAAATCACCCATTAGAGGCCGCGGTCAACCAAAGTCAATGACGTGGCCAACCAAAGAGTCTAGCGGTGGCACGTTACTATTAAAGGCACGTGAATGATACATGGCCTAGTTCCCAGCTCACAGAGGCTCCAGCGCACCTGAGGATCGTTCTTGAACAACGAATCTAACAGCCAACCACTCCAGGATTTAAGAAGCATAACGACAGTTACACTAGATCTCGGCTCATGAGATCTACGTGTCTATGGCACGCAGTTAATAGCATAAGTAGTTGATCAGTTAACTGTAGGACTTTTACATTATAAATAACGCGTTTTCAAATGCTGTAAA
>APFE031758333.1:1568-26103 GCA_000404065.3 Pinus taeda | reverse complement strand
TATATGATTTCATTGGATTTTCTTGAGTAAATTTGTAGAACATGAATGAATTCATTCTCTAAATTTCGAAAAAAATATATATGAAAATTTGTGACCATGATGACTAATCTAGGAATTTTAATTCTAATAAGTAAACTTCAGACATTTTATATTTGGCTTATTTAATATCCCTTCTATAGACAAGGGATTTTCGCATTTCTACTTTACATGTATTCCAAAAGTCTATGATTTCTCCCATTTTTCCTATCATTTGGAAACCTTTTGTGTCACTAAGATTTTCAAGTCCCAGTTTATCCTTGACAAAATTTCCCCATCCATTCATGATTTTTTTAATTTCCCAAGCTAATGAACACCATTAATTTGTTTTTACCATGATGTCTTTGGCAACATGATACATGTTACAATGCATAGGCTTGATTGTGAAGCCATCATGATATATATTAAGTGAGTGTATTTAGTAGTTAATCTCCCAAACTAAGTTAACATAATGAAAGATTTTTTATTTCCCAAGATAACTAGCACCATTAATTTGTTTTTACCCTGATGTCTTTGGCAACATGACACAGGTTAGAATGCATAGGCTTGATTGTGAAGACATCATGATATATAATAATTCACCACTCCTAAAGTATTTAGTAGTTAATATTTGAAACTAAGTTAACATAATGAGGTTGTTGTGTTCAAATTATTGGTATAATCTCTACATATGCCCATGAACCATTCATGTGAATCTTTATGCACTTGTAATTATGGCTAAGGCCCTCTCTTATTTCATTTAGTATATAGTAAGCTTATGGTTTTAGGATGACCTTATGAAAATTAATATTTAGATTGAGTAAATTTCTTGGGATGTGTTCCCTTATCATGTTGGCCAATAAACCTCTTGGGAGGATTCCTCAACCGTTATATGTGGAAAATACTAAATACAACCTATAGTTTTCGTAGACTTAGCATTTACTCTTATTGATCCATTATTCAAAGTGTGAAATCTATTATACTTAGTGTGATAAGCTTATGGAGTCATATGTTTATAATTTTATCTTAGGAGTACTTGTGCATTTCTATTTTCAGCACACTTGTCATTAGCTCTCTCTCTCCCTCTCTCTCTGGTGCACTAGTGAGGAGGATATTTTATAGTTTGGGTGAGTTTTGGTTCCATTGTTTCTTTGATTGGCCCTTCTAAATCTCAGCATGCTACACTACCAAAGCTTTGAAGGTATTTAGGTAATGGATCCTCTAGACTTTGAGCATTGTAGACATCTAGCTCTACTTTAGAATTCTTGAGAGATAAATTATTTTGTCTATGAATATGAGTTTTGTATATTTACATTTATTTACATTCTAAGCCTTCCACCTTAAACCCTAGATATGATTTCATAGGATCTATATATTTTTAACAATCCCTGAGACATAATTATGGTCACTTGTTGGACATTAAAATTATGTTATATCATGCAGTCATGTATAGTTTAAATATTATTATATTATTTTTTATACTTATCCTCATCTAGAAGTGGCCTTACAAGTTGTTCATCATACTTTTGTTCTAGTACTACCTTATGATATGATTTTTTAATATTGTTATATTATGTACACTTAGGTATTGCACATTTTAGTGATTTACTGTGTTTGTAGGGAAGAATGTTATTAAACATATATTGTGTGCATTGTGGGAAAAACTAGTTATTCATTATATTTCAATTATAAGTACAAATTATGTTGGACATATCAGTTTGTTTGGAGCTACACATTGGTAATCCAAGACCATAAGTGGCTTTTGTGCAGGGATAATAATGATGTGCATTAAGAAGTGTTAGACATGTGGTATTTTATTGGTTGCATTGAGGTTTGGAATTTAGCGTGATTCATTTTTCTTACTTGAGGTTCCTCAATACTATGGAGAATTAAATTTTTCCCTAAATATGAGTCACTTGAATCACATTCTAACTTGGTATTCTTTCTATAGAAAAAGCAACTCAATCTCTCTTTTACATGGTGTATGATTATTTTTATTTTGAGTTTAGTTGTAGAAGATCCTAGCCATTTTCTTGCATGTGAAGCATAACTTTTAGTGCAAAGAATGTAGTTTGACTAAAAGAATGTAGTTTGACTAGTTTTGGACAATCTATTATGGGAACAACAGAGTTTGGAGTGAAAATAGTGTACGTTGAAATTTTTAGGTGTTTTCATCCATTTTCTCAAGTTCCAACATCTAACCTATGAGACCAATAAGTATGAGGTCTATGATAATGTATTCTTATATTGCATGGGTTAGGTCATGTTCATGTATGTTATATTTTGATAATAAGTTGACATTTTTCTAACATATTAGGACAATTTCTTTTGGTACTAATATGGTCATCTATTCTCTAATTTACAATGTATTTGAATAATTAAATGCATGTATTATAGTATACAGTTTTCCAAATTATTTTTATTTTTCTCCCAAGCTATTTTTAGTTTTGTAATTTTTAATCTATGTTACTATTTGTATTTTTTGTTATGTCACTTTTTGGAATTTCTGAATAGCTATTTCTGAAAGCCTTATCCGTTTCAAAACTATTTCATGTTTACCTATTTTGACAAATATAAAGTAACAATCACTATGTATATCCGTGTCCACATAGAATTTTTGGGGTTGGGCACACTACATCTTTTCACTTCAGGTTCCCTAATACAATATAAAATCACTTATTTCACTTAGATTTTAGATTCCATCATCTATTCATTTCTTGTCTTTTTGTATGTCTATATGTATATGTATATGCAATATGTATGTAGTATGTATCTATCTATCTATAATAATATATATATATATAAAGAAATTTATGGTGGTATGGTACAAGGACGATAGATAACACACCACCAACGACACTTTCATATGGGTATAAGTTCATATGCCTTTTAATGAATTTTATTTTATTCATTGCCTCATTGGTAGAAACACTTTTCTTTGAATTTTATTATTGAACATATTTTATTTCAAATTTTTGTTAAACACATTTTCTAAGAAAATTTGGTTGGTCACATAGGGTTTATCATTTTTTTTCCAAAGAAAAAATTGAACTTTTTATAAGTAGAATAAAACGTTTCATAGTATATGCCAAAGCATTCCTTTTTCTCTATGATTTGCAAATCATAGAGCTCACATGATGAGAAAGTTTACTCTTGTCCACCAAAAACATGTAGGAGAAACCACTTAACTGATGCACAACCTCCTCATTTACGAGGAAATGTAGATGCATAGCATATACATGATTCGGGCCTGTGCCTATCAAGATGGTGAGCAAAGAAACAAAAAAACCATAAAATTTCATGAAAAAAATTCCACATTAGGAACAAAAGAGCTGACATTATGGGGGAAATCAGTATTTCCTCCCCTTTTACTTCTTGACCTTGTGGCGCTCCCCTTCGGACAGTATCATGGGAACAAGTTGTAGTGGATTTTCATTGTTGGGTCGAGGGTTTTCGTTGTCTCAATCAAAGGTGTCTGATGTGTGCTACCTCTTAGTTCCACTGATTTCCATTGAATTTGAATTTTTCCTAAGTTTTTGTTTGGTTGCTCTC
Source organism: Pinus taeda (assembly GCA_000404065.3). Classification (NCBI taxonomy): domain Eukaryota; kingdom Viridiplantae; phylum Streptophyta; class Pinopsida; order Pinales; family Pinaceae; genus Pinus; species Pinus taeda. The sequence goes on along the minus strand of APFE031758333.1, from coordinate 22,536 downwards.
ATTTGGGATGGGTTCTTACTCCTCATAATCTTCCTCCTCTTCCAGATCTGGAGGGGTAAAATTCCAGCCCTTTTGATGTTTGCCGGTTTTCTTCTTTCTGCAATTGTCCTTTTTTTATTCTAGGCATGCATTTTTCAGGAGTCTAGTTTCCCAGCATATTCTACACCTGAAAGCTATATTCTCATAATATAATGACTGCATCCAACTACGATCTTTGTGTTTCAGTTTTATGCATTCTAGTAATCCTTTACTAATATCGACTTCCACACAGATGTGTGAGAAGGTAAAAATTATTTCATCCACTCTTTGTGCATCCATTTTGATATATCCGCCTTTGGAGTTGCCTATGCATGCAAGCACTTTTTGGTCCCAGAAGTATATGGGGAGATTATGAAGACGTACCCATACGTGCATCTTGGAAACAATATAAGTGTTTGCATCAAACTCCAAAAACCATGGAGTGATAAAGAGGCCTGAATATCCCCAAAACCAAGGTCCCTCCTTAATCATGACACCTCTCGTCTCTTAAGATTGAAATTTAACTATAAAAAAACCCTTTGTAGCAAAGATGGATCTCACGATCTAAAGACCATTTTGTGAGTATCTAATGAAATAGATCAAAGGGTTTGGGCCAAAATTCCTTAAAACAGCAGACGATGGCTTGCCTTTCATAGCTATTACATACCTTCTCTACTTCTATTGATTCTATTTTTAGTTCTGGTGTATGTCACAGTTTCTCCACTATGTATGGACTGGGTTATGTTTCGGCCTACTTTGGAGATGTTGTAGGAGATTTCCTACCTTGTAGTATATTCTTGTAAGATGTTCCTTCACTTCTGTGCTGCTGATGTGTATTTCAGTTGTCATCTGATTTGGACCCACTGCCTCCTTCGGATGGTTTGTTGGTTGCTGCACCTCCTCGTAGTCTCATATTGAGTATGATTGTAGATCCTAGCTTGATGTTGTAATCATTCATGGTTCTGTAATCTTGTAGCAATCTGCCCCTAGTTAATAGGTGTTGTTTCCCAGTCGGGTAACCAAAATGATTGACAATGTTATTCTTCAAGTCTATTACAATGTTAGTATCATAAGCCCAAATCAATCTTGATTTTCGAGTGGGCTTTTTAACAAAGATTTGAAAGTGGTTGGGTATTATCCCATCAGAGGTGGTCTAGGGATGGGATCTAGTCTAGAGGTCTTTATTTTTTGCAAACGTGTTTTCGGTTACATATTCCCGAGTGGCCTTACAGAAAGCAGGTATGGAAAGCCTCTGGTTCCTGAATACGTTCTCTACCGTCTTTGTGAACTCTAACAGCCAGAGATCCAGCATCTTGACTACCCTTTTTCCCTCCTCGTACTCCCATCCATTTTTCAAAACCCTGATTGGATTCTCCAAATCTGCCATGGAAATTTCCTCGACCCAAAAAAGAGTCTTCTTAATTGATTCCACATCTTCCCTATTGGCCAGACCTAAGCAAGACCAGTCTGTGGCTGATCTGAGGATTAAAACCTGCCATCGGCTCCATCCTCCCTTTGACAATGGTGTAAAGATTAAAGAGTTATCATTTTTTCCTACCACCCCCTTGTCTATCATCAGAAACTTGTGCTTGCTCCTGGATGCCGATAGCCCTCCCTCATACCTTTCTCTGACACAACCTAACTCTACCTTGATCAAAAATTTGAGGTTGTGGTAGGGCCATGTCTTAAGAGATCTAGCCGCATCTGGTCTATGGGCAAATCAATTTGCAACAGAAAGGCTATATCTAATTCCTTTCTTCAAGTGTGAGGTTTTTTTGTGCTAAAATCTCTAAATTTTTACTTTTTTTATTATTATTTTGGTAATTGTGGGATATCTATTTTCACTAGGTGTTTGTACTTCTACATTTAGTGGAACAAAAGGAAAAATGTTATTTCCCTCATTTTTGAAAATTCAAATACTTTCTCATTTTATGATGTTTGTATCCTTGTTCGATCCATTGATTTTCTCCTTTTTCTATTTCGATAAAGTTACTCTCTCATGTGCTCGTGCCATTTTTGTAATGGGGGAGTTTACTTTGGATTTGGTTTTTATCTCTTACCATTGGTCATTGAACTTGTTGAACTGGAGAAAAACCTAAAAAAAATGAGACAAAATCCTAATGCGCCAAAAAATACATAAATATTCAAATTTTACTTCAAGAATCTAACATTGGAATTAATTAAGTAGAGCTAGAGACTTAGATTTGAATATCAGGCTACCCCATGCATAAATTTTTATTTTTATTCTTTATCTTTATTTGCGTTATGAGGGTCCTTATTCCCACTTTATGAAACTGGTAATTTTTTATGGAACCAACAAGTTCCATATAGAACTAGCTATTTCCATACAAAAACTTCTCCTTTTAATCTTAGGGAAACCTATTTGATAGGTTTCACCTCCAAAATGGGGTTTCACCTCCAAAATGGTTGGACCATCAAGTTCCAGTAGTTCAAAATATTTGAGTATGGTTCTACACTATAGGGAGATTTATTTTTGATGGTTTCCTTGAGATTACTAACTATAAAAAGGAATAGTTAAGCTTAAACATAGGGCATGTGTCTGAGTGGGAAAGGTATGGATGATTCTTGCCAAAATATTTGAACTTTGTAGTTCATCCAATATTTTTTCAGCTACGATATCCAAATACCTTTCCTTTGTATAGATGGAAACAACTTTGGGAGTGTGCCATTATTGAGACAATATCATGTTATATGCCATACTTCAAAACAATATTTTAGTTACCATATCTTAAGTTTCAAATAATTTTCCATTGAATGCAAATTTGGACGTTTTGAGAAATAATCTGAATGGATGCATTCCATAGGTTATAGCTCTTCACGAAGGAATTGATGTTTTTCCTAGTAAACAAATGCTACCATTCTATTCATTATGTTGCATTACTTGTATTTTCAACTCTCCTTACTTCTATGCATCTCCTTAATTAATCAATTTTTTTTTCAATTGTTCTTTTCCAATATATTTTATCTGAGTGTTTGTATGCACAAAAGTAGAAAAGAGAAGAAATTCTTATGCATAAAGTTTTCACATGTAACTCTTAAGGGAAGTCCAAGTGTTATTAAAGAAATTTTCTAGTAGGTAACTCTTTGTTCCTAATTTTTCTATTCTATTAGATATCCATGTCTATATGAAAATCATAAATTGGTAATTTTAAATCCTTGTCTACCATTTTTCATCTATAAGATCTCCTAAATTCTTTCTGAAACCGGTGGGAATTAATAGAATAGTATTGTGGATGGCTCACAAAAACCTTTCCATATTGACTTGAGGATTTGGGAGAGAATTTATTGTTGTGAGTATACAAATATTGGAGAATCAATAAAGGGAATAAGCCAAAGATATGTCTTCTTTGGTTTTCCTTTTCAATCAAATAAATGTCATGCTTTTGGCCAGGCTTCTCAAAATACACATTTTCAAGTAGAGGTTTGTAGCAAGGAGCTCACTTGTGTAAAGGAGTACTACTATAAACATAAGATTTTCGAATTTCACGGAAGGAATGGGAAAGCTACAATGATTGGTATTGATAAAAGATTCTCACAACATTGTAGCAGATTAGTAGTGCACCACCCCTTTTATAATTGGACTAGATTTCATATGCTACACATTTTCTCCCTGAGCTACAGTTTGAAATGTAAATAGTATGACCATATCAGAAAAATTTTCTTTTTCTCCTTGAATTTAAGTATTTCTAGAAACTAAAATTCTATATGGTATAACAATTTTACACTTCCCATCACTCCATGAGAAGTTATTGTTATTCGTAACCTTAATTTTTCTTGTAATTTCCTTTCTTTTGTATAATTAAAAACAAGGGGTTTTCATAATTATAGTTATGAAAATTATTAAGGTATATCACATAACCCTTGTTATAATAACAATCAAATTATGACCTTTGTTTCATCACCCAATTCATGACATAGAAAATGCTAAATAAAGAAATTGGTTTGGATCGCGTGTATTATATTCTTTCATTTGATGACATAGAAAATGTTACATATAGAAATTGGCCTTGATGATATGTATTATATTCTTTCATTATTCTCTTTCTGCACAAGCACTTCCTCATGAATGGCAAATGATCTCACAACAATTTCCAAGGTTGGTCTTTCTAGTGTGTTAAGCATAACTTAAGGTTAGTTTCTCGTAAGCCATAAATTTGCAACTTTTCTACTACAAGTTGATGCAGAACCATGTGTTAGTGTTAATCTCTTCACAATGCCATCAATGATCAAAATATGCTCTTTTTCATTTCATAGTAGGAGTCTCATACTAATGAGTTTGCATTCCATTAGGTCATGGATTTACCGATGGTAAGTTTTTCTTTAAATTTTTCTGTCAAAACTATACTTTTAGATCCTCTTTCATATATTTTAGTCACGGTCCATGTTTACCTTGCAATTCATTTCATTAGGTCTTAGGGTTTGATCTCATTAGGTTTTCGGGTTTGAACATGGTCAAATCCAATAATTACATGCCAATAATGATCAGCAAGAACATGAGGAGGCCAATAATGGTTGGTAAAGACATAATTTATCATATTAAAAGCCTAATGTAGTTCTCACCTCAAAACTTGTTTTGAGGTGAAACAAAAGTATTTTGTTTTTATCTTCATTTCTTAAGTAATTTTATGTTTCCATATGTAATATTGGTTCCCAGCTACTCCTAAGCATCTGATGATGTTTCCAAGCACCTTCCACTGCAAAACTCAAGTCATCATGAGCACCAAATAACCTATAAAAGCGAAAGAGAAACAAGCACTAAAACCCTAAATTCCTCTCCCGCTGAGCTAGGGTTAGATATGGGATCAGAGATATCTGAGTGAAGGAGGCATAAGGGATATCAGAATGTATTAGGCCATTTCATATCATCAAACATCAGGTCTCCATCATTTTTCAAGAAGTCATTCCAGGGAACAAGCCATTCAACACACATACGGGACAATTTTTCTTCAAACTATGTTTCTAAGCAAGAGAATATGAATTTGACAAAAGTGAGAGAGGTTTCTATCCACCATTAACCCACGAAGAAAAAATTATTTCCCTTTTCATATAGTTCTTATGGTTTGGGAGAAATGTGAAAAACTTAATTTGCCTCAGTAGGGTTAATGCACTTCTCGAGTGACCTTGGGGAAATCAAGATTTATCTCAGATAGGTTGACCAAATGACTTTTTGGATGCGTCAAGTGTTAATTAAACAAAAATATCTTTCCAGTGAGCTATCATGAGCTGAATTTGGAGTTCAGGAAGACCTCCAAACATTTACTGAAACAACACTCTGCATTTTGGCAGCCTCATTCTACACATTTTTACTAGTCTTGGGAGATTGGACTTTTGATAGGGAAAATGAACTCCAAATTGAAAAATTCAAGATGTTCTAGAAATTAGGCTCGATAATATTTCTATCACACTATCCTAAGCAAAATTTTAACATCGGGAAGGCCTCCAAAAGTGGTCTCAAAAAAGGCATTGTGCTTTGAGAGGATGGCATTGTGCTTTTGGAAAGAGAGCCAAAAAGGCCTCAGAACTTCAAGAAACCTCAATATTGTACTCTCTTCCCTTAGATTCAGGTAATCTAACATCGCTTACTAAATTTTCAGTTTGCATCTCAAAATTATTAGCATCATTCCCCATGGAAAGTGTGAAACCCTAAAAATCTCCCTTGGTTATGCCTAAACCCTAAAGCACCCATTGTTCCTCCTATCACCTACCAATACAGCTCTAAAATTTTTCCTTGTCCTTTTATCCCTTTATCCCTATTCCCTACAATTACTATCCGTTTATCCCTCTTCCCAAAGGGCAATTTCTCAAACAAGCCAAGCCCTCCCTCTCATTTTATGATTCCTACTCCCTTATTCACTTTCTAGCCCGTAAGCTCATCTCCCATCCTCTCACTCCTAAATCAACCATACTCAATCCTTCCATACCTTCTCTAGTGGTACATAACTTTAAAACTTGGCAAACATGGACAAGGAATACCTTCTAAGAGTGCTCAGGTGAAGACAAATGAGAAGGCCAAAGAGACTAGAATTGTTGAGATACCGATGTTCTTGACATATGAGAGAGAGTCAAGGAAGTTGTTTGCAGCAGCTAGGCAACTGTTCTCTCCAAGGTAAGTGGAAGGGACCTTCCCTTCTTCATCATTCCATAGGAAAATGTTATCTCCACAAGGTGTGGAAGGGGCTTCGCCTTCTACATCGACAAAACATGTACAGGTTGAGCAGTTGAGCAAAGGCAAGGAAAAGGTATAAGAAGATGACTTGGCTGCTAACCAAGAACGGGAATTTTAGTAGGAGGAGCATGATCATGAGCCAGAGCAACATGACACTAAGATCATTGATCTAGAGGCTCAAGAGGGGAAAAATGTCAAAGATGTCATTATTGAGGAGAAAGAATCCCAAATACAATCTTTGACGAACAACTTAGAGAGAGCTACATTTGTCATCACTTACCTGGAGCAAGAAAACAAACAAGTAAGTCATAAAAAATCCCTCATGGAGCTTGAGATACTAAAGATAAAGAGCCCAAGTGACAAAGAGGCTCATGTCTCTTTGACTCCCATTCAGAAAGAAATTGAACAAGATAGGTTGTAGATGTTGTCTTGAAAGAGTAAAAATACGTCTTGAAGGGTTCAATGATAAGGCCAATAGGGATAAGAAAATGCTTCGACACATGGCATACCATTACATGGCTCGTAACAAAATTTGTACTATAAGGATCACGAAGCTAAAAGCTAGGTTGAGGAGAGCCTTAGAGGGAAAAAAAGAGCAATATGGGTTGAATATGTTCACTGAAGCCTCCTTGTGCAACCAAAGCACTTGATGGTGGTGCTCCATGCCAAATTTGGGAAAATTTGGAGGAGTTTTTGCATTTTTGAAATTTTGAAATTCTTAAGATAGAAAATTTTCCCAGAAGCACAGCGCCACCGGCGCTGCGGTTTTTCCTGGGGCATCAGATGGAGAAAATCCTAGCATTTTTGTATTCAGAATGATGAGGACATGCATCCTGGAAATTTTCAAAAGTTTTGGAGCAAATCTGGGTCACCAAAACGTCCAAAATCTACCAAAAAATGACTTCTCTACCTCTTTTTGGACACAAAGAAGCAGTTTTGGGAGATTAAAGTTTTGAGGGGGCAAATGACCTCCAAATTAAAAAATTCTAGGTTTTTTAAAAACTAGACTTCAATATGTTTCCAGTGAGCTATCATGTGCTCAATTTGGATGCCTTAAAGGCCTCTAAAAGTGACGTGAGATTGACACTACGCTTCTGACCACTCGCACTATGCTTTTGACGATTTTGCTTAGAAAATAAAAATTTGCCTGTTTTGACTCTGAATTTGATTTCTCTCTCCTCATGGATGATTTTACTGATGTAATTGATGACTTGGCATGCAAATTTAATGGTAAAATAGTGTTAGAGGGTAGATTCATTAGTTAAAGGTGGTTTTGAGGCAAATGAATCAGTTTCCCTACTTTTAGAGGTAGGTTGTTTGACTGCCTATATTCCTGGCCCTTGTTTGGAAATGGTTGAAGCAACTCCTCTTCTCATGGTTTTGACCCCTAATGGTTAGGATGATTTTTTTTATGCCTATATTATTTATTCTCTAGTCATTTATAAAGGTTGGATTCAGCTGGATGCTCATGTACTGAACACTTATCATTTTGTAGTAGTTGTGGCAGGAAACTAATAAAGTTGCAACTATTTTTATGGGATACCTATGGTATGGCCATTAGCATGTGTTTCTCCTTCTGTTAACATGTTCTCATGTTATTTATGTATGCCTCTCTCATATAATTGCTTCTGATTGGTTGTTTTCAAGTCAGATAGGTGGAATACATTACTTTTTAATGCTCTCCCTTGGGAAAACACTAGTATTTCATATTTTCTCTTCTATTTAGGAAGGATTATTGACTTTCTCAATCCCTTCTTAGCTCCTAACCAGTGTAGTCCTTCACCCCATCAAGCTTAAGGTGTTGAAGATCATACCTTCCTTGCCCCATAGAATCCCCTGCAATTTTGACTTAGTTTCCCAGACCCAAATTGTTGAGCTCCTCTTGGTCTGGCAAAAGCCAGCAACAACTTCAATGAAAACCTTTGAGCTACTACACCTAGCATAAAACATTTTTCCTCATCTAGTCATCTTGATTTAGATTCATAAGGAGAGATCCCTCTCCTGGCTTGGTAGGGCTAGCTACCAGGTTAAGCTTGGTTTGTGGTTACCCTATAATTGCCTCCATTCAGCCTGAGGTCAATCTATGCTCCAACACCATGGATTCAACTACATTTTACCCTAGGAAAACCATATCATGGACAATTCTATTTATATACCTAAATTGAATCTCCTTTTCCATTTGGTGGTTTATTATATAACCATGTGGGCTAGTTCTATTGTTATTTTTCTCTTTGAGAAAAATTTGTATGTAGTGGTGTTGGTAATTAATAAATTCTCTAAATTCAAATTAATATATAGGCCCAGTAATTAAAAGTACTTTCTAAAGGGGAATGAATGGTGATACCTTAGAAAACATTGGGATGGATTTGCTCTGGTTCTTCTAAAATCCATGGCCAATGGATCTCTCAATCAAGAAAGAAATTTTTTTATGTGTCCTTGTATATAATATTTGTTTTGCATGTTGTATGGATGTATTTTTGTGCCTAGTACAAATGAGTAAGTTCAAAATTTATTGTCTCAAGTAAAGGTGTTTAGGAATATGCACCAAACACCTACTAGTTTCTTATTTGTTTCTATGTTAAGTGGAGTTGAATCCTGTACTTCTAAGAGCTTTGTTGATGAAATATATCTTACGAATAGAAAATAAAAATTCTTTAGATAATCGTTATTCTAAAACACACTAATAATTCTTGCAAAGGAAAAAAGACCAATATCTAACTCTACTACTTTAATGTGTGAAATATTGTTTGTTTTCATTATTTAAACATGACATATCCCTAATGTTTTTTAGTGATTAATGGATATCCCTATTATGGTCTAATTTTTTTTCTTGTTTTAAAAGTAGTTTAGAAAAATAATAGGTGGAAATTTCTTATGTCATGTTTATTGTTCTTTAGGGCAGAAGAACAAAGCATTTCTTATTGTGATAGTAGTTATGTAAGAATCTTTCCAACCTCTTTTTAAGAGATATCAAGCACATACGAAAATAATAACATGTTTGTTCTTATACCCCAACTTATCTTTAGGATTATTTGGATCTAATCTACTATTGTTTCTTCTTTTTGAACCCTTCAAGAATTTGTTCATTCTTTTAACCACAAAGTTTCATTAGTGGATCATATATTCCTTTACAAATCTTTATAAAAACATGCTTATTTATCCTTATGGATAAAGAACCTATGAGGGGATTTCTTTGTTCATTTTCTTCTAGAGAAAGGAGGCTACCTAGGGAGAAGACTTAAAAAGCTACCATCTAAGAGATGTTGGGAATTGATGCATATAGGTTATAGAGAAATGAGACTCCCATGGTAGATGACTTAAAAATCTACCATCCAAGAGATGTTGGCATTGATGCACATAGGTTTGGAGATGGAAAATATTATTTGATTGAAACTTAATTATATGTGGAACTTCCTATTTCCATGTTATTTGTTCCATAAGCAGTAAGAACAAATAATTTCCTTGTTACACGGGTTGTGAAGACAACTTTACAACCTCCTCCTTCATTTTATGAGGTAAACATTTACAAAATAATAGGTTTGCTCTTGTGCCCAATTTCCCTTGAGGGCTATTAGTATGTGTTCTCATATTGTTTCTTCATTTTGGACACTTTAAGGAATGATTAATTTGGCTTGGAAAAACACTTACAAGTGGGGTGAATTAGTACTTTTATACTCAAACATCCAATTTTTATATTCTGAGAAATTAAGCCAACCTTCATATGTAAGCTACTTTAGAGAAGGAAACCTGCATCTATGGAGTTTACTCTTTTTTTTGTGTATTTAATTATATGATTATTCATAATGAGTGAATCACTAAATTAATTACTTTTTGGTATGTAGTAAAGAAAATAACTAAATCACAACAAACACACATAAACACCAAGATTTTTAGGTGGAAGCACAATGTGGGAGAAAAGCCACAATTTCCGTTGTATTTGTCTTATTTGTTATGATATGAAGAAAAGTATTACATTTGTACTCATGTAGTCTCTTGTGAGTATGCATGCACCCAACAATAGAAAGCTACAATCTTCTCTCATTCTTTAGCGCAATTTCACTTTTGACAACCTTCACTATTAATACTACATATTGTTGAATAAATCATTTTGTTGTCTTCATTGTCTTAGACCCACATTCACAGTTAGGTGTGGTAACCAAGAAAACCCTATACCATTGTCCCTTTGAGGAACAACCTACTCGAGCAAACCATAGTCTCACCTGATGTGACATTTCGGGATGCTAGAACCAACTTATGCATCAAGAGGGACTATGCAGTGTAACTATAAGGCTTCTATCCATTTAGGGCTTAATTCAACCTTTGCAAACCATTATCCTTATGGTAAAGAGTTTTCCTACTTAAGATATTTGTGAATTGTGTGTAACTATTCTAACATGTATTATTCATCGTATAAAAAAATAATTGAACCTTCATGATGCAATTCTAGCAGAAATATGTAAAGATGAACCATAAAAAAGCTAAAACATAGAAACTACGAAAACATAAGAAAATACAAAGATATGTCTCAAAATTCATCTTCATTAGTCAAGTCTTACGAGATACAATATTTCTAACCATACGCACACAGTTCTAGGGGCCTGCACACACAACTACAACCATACAACGGTCTCCCTACACACAACTATAGGACCTTTCCCCTTCACCCAAATATAGAAAGATGTTGTAATTATAGACTCAAAAAATCATATTCAACCTATCTTCTCCCTTAGACATTTCTAAAACATCCGTTTATATATTCTTTTACCCTTACAATACCATGTTCCGCAAACCATGGGCGGAGCTCAAACTACTCTTGATAATCCCATCCCTTTAAAACAGAAGAGGATTTGACCACCCATAAAGCCCCTTTAAATCTTATTAGCCTGAGCTAATCGTGTTCTACTCCTCAAAATGTGGAGTCTTTAGATTATTCGAAAAAAACATAGATGTAGGGGACCCCTACGTAATAGGTCCCCAACACAAAGATATGACTCATCCTCAATTCACTCAATTGGTGAGCCCTCGATATTTGCTTTCATGCCATTGTATGTAGACTTCAAGGGATGAATTGTAGTTTTGCATTTCTTTCGACGCTATCGAACTTTGTCCAATAGCTTCTATCTTGTCAACCCTTCTACCTTGAGGTCCATTATCCTCTATGTTTGTTGCATGATATTCAATTTTCCTTCAAATTCTTCTGAGAGTGCATAGTCCTCATCTATCTAAGTTTGTGCTTGTACATAGATGATTTTTGCCTTCCTTTGAAGCTCAACAATATGTCCATACAGAAGTGTTCCATTTTCAAGATAGGGGAACCATCACACAGGTGCTAAGGTATGCTTCATTGATTTAAGCTCGTTGAACTACAATTTACTATGTCTGATCTTCACTTTGATCTCCTACACATGTGGGCCCTCCTACAGTGAGGCCCACACTTCTATTGTGTCTTCAAAAATTTGACTACAATCCTTGAGTGCAGTCGTTATCTGAGCCATATAAGCTTTTATGGTAGATTCGTCCTGCTCTTGTACCTTCAGTGGCATTGTAGGTTGAATATTCATCTGAATTTTTGTAATCTGCATTTTCAATTTAAATCGAACCTTGCACACCTCTTTCTTCAATTTTATGACTGCAGCTACTAGTTTCTAGATATCTTCTACTAAATCTACCTAATATTGAAATGTGCATACGTTGGTTATAGCCTCTTCCAACTGTTGGTTGTGTGCACCTCCTCATGATCCTGCATCACTTTATTTTTTTCTTCAAACATCTGTTGGTTATTGATTTTGACTTCATTGATGACCAAAAGAGCACATTGCTCCCATATATTGAGCTTGGTTATGATGCCCTGATGGAGCTCTTGAAACATCTCAAGGGGCAGCACCAGAAGATTAAGGCTCAAATTCTTTAATTTTTGTATGGTCTCCCTTTCTTCTGCAACCTCTACTTGTAGTGACCTTTCTGGAAAATGGACTATCTAGACATTTACGGTAAGTTTGAATGTCAAAGATAATATGCTTGCTCGATTCCCACTTTCCTGAACCACTCTCTCTTGGATCACACTTGTATAAACTTGTAATTATTTAAGGCCTTGTTGGACTTTATCAATACTGCCCGGTATTGATCTTCAATATTCCCACACATATCCTTCATCGTAGCTCAGATGTTGTCACTAATTTCATCAATGTCCCCCTTAGTGAGGAACAAAGGCTATCCACGGGTGGATTTATCTCAATTATGCTTCTTTCGTGTATCACCAACACTCATTTTCTGCCACCTCCTCATTATAAATGGGGAATCAATGTAATCCATGTCCACCAAGGGGTTTTCGCTGTCGTGATTTCCCTCATCAGTCTACTTCTCTACTATGCGTTCAGTTCCCTCTGTAGTCTTTTACTCGAGGTCAATTGTGACGGTGAAAGGTAAGTTCTTGGGATCCTTCTTAGCCTTTGATTTTTTGGCCTCTGTAACTATGGTGATCTTACTTATACTTGCCTTCCTTATCATTGTTACATTTTTTGGGGTAAGCCAATAACTTGACGACCTACCCATGACCATCAACATGTCTTCCTCAGAAACTAGGTATGGTAGTCCATGTCATACCTTCTCCAATTCTTTCTTCACGTGGATGAAGACACTATGAAAACCTTATTTTAATTCAAAATGTTGTTATATTGTTGAAATAATGTGGGTGATAGCTGCAACCTTTGGTTGATGACTTTGCATAAATCCATCTCGAATAGAACCTAGAATATTTTATTCTTTGTAACCCGGGTTGGTTCCTTAGATGGCCACAATGATGCAAACTTCGTAGCCTCACACACATGAGGGTCCACATTGGGGAATTACAAATCCTTTGGTGTTTTACATGCTACTAATGCAATTAAAATAAATAGCCACTCATAGTGGAATCACTTTCCTTCTTCCTGCACTTCTCAGAAGTCTTTAAAAAACTTGTGACATAGGTAATTGACCAAATTAAGTAGGACCGCATTGTTGTACTACGTAGCTAATAGTAAAGCTAGGGTTGACACTTTGTCTATGTGACACTTCCGTATGATATTACTAGCCAAAACGGCCGCGGAAAATCCATAACCACATCATCAATAGAACTGATCACATAGCCCCAAGACTTCTTAACTAAGTTGAAGTCATTCTTCACCTGATAAGCTTGCTCTTTCTCCTAAGACTTTCTGGAAAATGCATCATCAGGTTTTATTCCTTGCTGAGGCAATGTAGTTATCCTTTGAATTAAGATATATTCAATCGAGATTGACATTCTAGCCCATAGACACCCACCATGTACCAATGCTAATATTTGGTGTTGTATTGCTTTCTTCTCAATGATGTACAACAAGAACCCACTTAATATCGTGCATTAAAAATGATCTCAACAATAGAAATGAATACTAAACATTTTAGATGTGCAACTATTGATAGAAACAAAACCTACCAAAATTCTGATCTATGTTGCAATCATAGTTAAAGAGTGAAATAAAAAGTAATAACCCCAAAACATCAATGGAAACGAGATATGTAAAGAATGATTTTATTATAAAAAAATGTGAAGAGAGCAAATATATATTAGGAGTTCCCCTCTATGGGATGGGTTCTTGGCGATCCTCAAATGCTTTCATCTTCTGTAGAGTCTCTCTCCTCTATAATGCATAAAACCAACAAAAATATGGTGTGCGACAATAAAAATAATCAAAAGTGAATAATGAATGGAAATCCCTGCTATTTATAACAAAATATTAAGTTGTCCTCGAATAATGAACAATAATAAAATATTATTGATCCCATTCTTGGAATTACCACTTGGAGTATTTTATTATATTTGTTTAGGAGGGAAAAAGTATTTAAACTTTTATTTAGAAATGATAAATAAATAAATGATTTATTTATTATCTCAATAAATTAGTTAATGAATAATAAAAAAATAAGGATTTATTTAGTTATTCCTAATGGATTTAGTCAAATTTAACAAAGAATAATAATTAATTAGTGATTAATTAATTATTCTTAGAGAACAATAAGATAAATGATAATTTATCTATTTATTTTTCATGATTGGGGCAAATTTGACAAGGAATAATAATAAAATAGTGGTTAAATTAATTATTCCTACAAGAAAATGAAATAAATAATGATTTATTTAATTATTCCTTATGGGTTTTACTATAAATTACTTAATAAAGGTGGTTTATTAGGTAATTTCTCACAGTGAAAGAAATTTTACTATGGTGAAATTGGCTTTAGATGGTGTACATCAATCCATCTAGTAGATTAGGCTAGATGATCAATTTTTTGGTGATAACAGGTTGCCCCCCAATGTACCAGTGTCAGGAGAAAAATATATGAGTGAAGTACATTCTAAAGACACAATAATTTAGACAACACAAGGGAGTCAAGGAGGGAGGGATAGATACCAATAAAGCTGAAGCTGAGAGAGGATAGTGATAAAGTGGGTGAGACTAATGCAAGTCTCTTTTTTGTCATGGTACTTTAGCTCAATGAGATGGGGGAGGCATACCATACTCGGCAAGATAACTTTGTACAAAAATCATGGTTCACCGAGAAATATGAAACTGAGCAATAAAGTACATGTTTAATGGTACATGACACACTGCCATAGCATAGCCAGAAAATAATACAGTGTGTCACATATACATAATGCACCTCGTAAAAACGTGAGTGAGGAACGAATATAATAATATTTGAGTACATGAGATACAAAGTCCCTTCCCTCAAAAAATGGGTGAGAGAGAGGATAGAAGAACCAAAGAAGCCTTGCTCAACAAGGAAGGGCCCTGCAAAACTGAGTGGATCATATGGGGGAGATGTGTATGCTATGAGCACTCCGATTGATAGGAACCAAAGCCATAAATTGCGTGGAACTGCATCTGAGGCTATAGCATAGTAGGTATGCATTTGGGCATGTGGGGGACTATGTTACCGGGAATAGTGTCCACTCGGAGCTGCTATTCCCACTAAGACAAGTAGCTACCTTAGAAACAAACAAGTAAAGACCACTTTCATTTTCCTTTATGAAAATAGATAAGAGTGGAACAAAGGACACCAACCTTAATCTTGCGCTTGCTTCCTTACTTGATTCCTCTCCTTCCTAATATATCTTTGTCGCTTCCTCTTCATCCACCGAGCTTCAAAAAAGCACATGTGGAATCAAAGAAACATACTGCTATCAAAGAACATAGATATATATTCATAAATAACACAAGACCAGATATGTATTAACCATACAAATGCATATACAATCAAACATACAAGAATATGGAGGAAAACTTGAATGGATTTATTAATATCAAGAAAAGCAGGAGGATTACAACCAATTGTTCTGACCCAGCATCATCCTCCAACACGAAAGCCCTTCTTCACCTCAAGTAAAGCTTATATCACCCAACATTATGACGTTTCACCAGAAAACCAACAGCACTTCTCTACAAGATATAAGGTTCCAGCCTCTGGATCTCTGTGATGAGGGATCCATATATAGATGATTGTAAGGGTGTGAGTCATCTTCTGGGGTCTTGATTAGTTTCCTCTCTCTCATATTTCTTGATTCCACTTGGAGACTGATGATCTCTTACTCATCCCTGGTCGAAAACAGAGAGGCAAGTGTGAGAGGGGAAGTTTCTGGAAGATTCCATGATCTCCCACCTCGCAAACTGTCTCTGTCATTTGTCCATTCTCGCCCATCGCACCCTACAGATGGGACATTCAGTATGCATCACACCCTTTACAATGGGAAGGTGATATACATCGCAGCCTCTGCATTAGGTATTCAATATGCTCCAATTTTGACCATTTATGAGCAGTTTTTAGTGGAGAACTTCTGGTTGATGATGTAATCAACTAACCTTGTTCCTTTATGTAGTGAAGCAACACTTTTAGGGACTTAGGAGCCCTCAGCTTATGGAAATTTATGATTGGGGTTGCAGTGCCCAAAAATATCTATAACAGTTGCCCCATAAAGCATGAGGTCATTAATCTTTTGATGTCTGGTGAAATGCTTTACCATGAAGATACGAAGTTTTTTCGAGTTGGGAGGCGACCTGTAATAAGATACAATACAATACATTATCTTCATAATATTTTTCATGATCTAGCTGAGGCGGGCATTCCCGTGCTTAGCTTTATAAATTCATTTTCATGTACATAGGACATACAATTGTCTGTGAAGCAGACTGATGATTCAGACTCATCATCCTTTGATTTGGATGATCATCTGTTCGGCAATGATGTACATTTGATGTCTTTATATTCCTGGATATATCGCAGCCCGGATGGATGAAACTAGATCTAGGGTCTTCAAAACTCATTCAATATTCACTCAGAGTACAAGTCGATCCATGTGAAAAATGTTCTGGAGTCGAACATGGAAGGACATCGCCTGATTACCATCCAATGATGTAAGTTGTTAACACGCGCGAGAGGAATCACCAATAATGACAATGACCCTAAAGGTACTACAGTACAATTCACATGGTGTGAAAAAGGACTTGGCATTGAACACCACACAAAATCTCTTAGTCGAAGGCCATTAATGTAAACCTGTCACCGGAAGTGAGAAACTTACCATTTAGGCATGCAAGCTTCAAAATACTAAAAGGGTTGTTCCTAGGTCGACTTCTTGGATAATGAGCTGATGTCGAGAAGAAGTGACCCGTCATAGGAGGGCCTTAATGAATCCCACATCTACGACACGGAATGAAGCAAATGATTTTTGAGGTGAAAACGATATGATGATACAGGGTTCAGGGTGGGAGCCATGAAAAGAATGGAGCGTGAATGTATTGCAGTGGGTCAGACACAGGTGAATTCTTTGAATGACTTCTATTGAACATATCAGTGACATTGAAAATGGATTGGTAGCGTTGACCCCAAAGACGGATGGTGTGATGGACCAATGGTGATATGACCAGTGAACAAAACAACCCAACCTGGCTCGAATGCAGAGAGAAAGTGTCATGTTCAAGAGTGACTTGCTACCAATAAAGTTTTTTCAAGTTTTCTTCCCAATTTTCCCGAGTCATTGTTGACCAGTACCTCTCTATTTTTGTCAAGCTTCAGGAGGATAACATATGATTGTTCTATAATCTTCCCTTCGGGTGATACTGTCGCTATATTTTAATGAGCCTAGCGACATTGAAACTCGTTCTCGTCCATTTAGACGAGTTTGTCGCTATTCGGTTTTAACAAGTTTAACGACAAAGATAACTCGATCCTTTTCAATTTTAGAGAGTCTAAAATGGATGGAAAGGAAACTCCAAAGATTATTTTTCGTCATATAATCCCTGAAATCCAAAAAAGTGTAAAATAATACGAAAGGGATGAATTTTCGATAGTTTTAACGAGGAGAACAAGACAAGCGCTCGATATTTTTGTGTAATAATCCCTCAAGTCCAAAAAGATTAAAATCTAGAGGAGGGATAACACTTTCGATGACTTTAAAGAGCTAGAGAGGCTAATCACTTGGCAATTTTTTCATATTTTATGAGTTAGTTGAAAAGAGCTTAAAGGAGACTCATTTTCGAGGAACGAGTGATGAATTGGGTATCAGCTGATTCCAGGTAAGGTTTGGAATTTTCCAATCATGGCAGTGTCACAAGGATGGCTAATAGAATCACTCTTCGTAGATGTTCCCCGAAAGTGTAAACAATCAAATGGAGGCGAATGACGGCTAAAATAGAGTGGAGGTGATGATGAGAACATGACCAAGGCTCAAAAACTGATGATAATGCATTCACAATGGTTATTTATCGGAAAATTGGTTCATTGTTTAATGAGATTAAACTCTGGGGGAAACATTTGCTCGTTGCTTATGTTTATTTTTTAACGAGCTTGAATTCCACGTTAAAACTACTTGTGCCAATCATATAATAAGGATATCTCATCTTAGATGCCACTTTTTATGGGGCTTGCACCTTTTAAAGCTTTTCCTCGGATCCTTTCTTTATGCAAGCTACGAAATGACCAAGCTTACAAGCTTAAAGGGTTAGAGGACCTACAAATTTAAAAAATAAATGGTCGGCCTTTGCTTGCATGCAAAAACATTTGCATGCCCCCACATATAGCGAAACATTCTGAGGTTACCATGAAAACTCTCCATTCGCATCGCAGACAAAATACGTCCTTGGCGATGTCTACCAAAATAGACAAAAGTGAGTGGCGTAGTTGCCTCCACTCACATAACTTTAACGAGGGAATCTTACTCCAGTCTAATCCATTTTCCTATCAAGACGGGTGTCTCAAACGAGTCATATATCCTCCATGGAAACCTACACTATACCCGAGGTTTTCCTGCCAAAATAGACAAGGGTGCATGTCCCCTACGTTTCTGTCATATCCTCCTGAATCACTTGTGCTCATCAGGTGGATGGAATGGAGAACGATGAGATATTCCTTGTGTGAAAATACCATTTAGGGATGGCATTTGACTATTTGCTATGTGTGAACCGGGAAATAACAGTTCATTTACGAGCTTGACCATTCTGCCTTCATGCGGAAAACACATTACTCTAAAGAGTGAGTAGACGATGGCTCCCATGCAATAAATATAGTCATGCTGAAGGAGTAGATTATAATCCAGGGGTCCTTGTACTACGATCACGTTCATGTGAACGGTTTTCCTTCTCAAAGTAACGGGCACATTGGGAAGGATCCCTAACGGTCGACTGGTTCCTTTGTCAAAGCCTGTCAGATTTCTCATTTCAAGCAAAAGCGATGGTGAACGAAGCGCTTTCCAAGAAGTTGAGGAAAGGATACTCACAGAAGCCCCTTCATCTATGATGGTACCAGCCATGACCATTCTGTAAGCTTTCACAATGATTCAGAATGGTACACTAGCTAGTAAACGGGGTCTGCCTAGTAGATTCCAATCGAAGGAAATGACTAGGTTGCTTGGAGGTAGGACCGAAGAGACGACCAAATATGACTCTGATGAACTTCCTTCCTGCAGTAAAGGAATGGGTAGACTACCCCCAAGTTCATTGGAGTTTGTGTTTATGAAAATAATTTGAATGGTGTCATTCTCTTTCTCTTCAGTGACGGTATCATCCGAAGATGAACATTCTGAATGCAAGACCGGGTGAACTGTCGCCTTGACTTTTTGAATTTCGTCTGGTATAGATTCAGAGGGATAATTTTCAATGATAGATGTTTCAGCCGACCACAAAGGCATGCTAGCCATATTTTCAACTAGTGGCGGACTTGGCAAGAGTTTCTTATATCCAGGAGGGAGCCGTAGCGGTGAAGCAGGACGGTCATCCAAAAATCTTTTAGCTTCATCTAGGAAAGGACAATAGTGGATGGCGTGATTGCCTTCACACAATTTACAAGGAAATTTGTGATTCCTTTTCTATCCAGATACTTCACTTTCAGTAGTTGATGGTGTGCTTTCAACATGATCATCAGAGGTTGACGATATCAGATTGTGCAAACGAGGAGACTAATCCCTTAAGATTTGAGGGATGCAAGGAAAATCTCAATGATAGTGGTATCCTTTGTAAATGACACATGGATATTTAGGTTTAGACGGTGCGATGTGAGGACTTTCGCTAGATGACGCATGGTTTCCCCCTTTCGCTTTTGGTTCTTTCTTCTTCTTTTCTTTTTTCTCTTTCCTCTTCTTCTTCTTCTCAGTTACTTGATCCTTATATTTACTAGCTTTATCAAGTGAAGAGGAAGGAGGAGAGGGAGAAATAGAGGAAGTAGAAGTTTGGGGGGCAACTCTAGTATCATCTAGTTGCTCACTTGATTGTTTAGGAATTACGGTATTCTGAACGATAGAGGTAGAGAAGAGCCATATGGGAAAACCAATTGTCAACCCTGGAAGTGACAATGTCGTCATATGTGGTGCACCAACATCTCCCCAAGAGGAGAAAGGACCCAGATTTCCTTCAAGGGAAAATCCTTGGTTGGTAGACTCCATTTTTCTCAACCTAAAGACCAACGAGGGAGCTTGTGATGTTATTCTGATTAAAATAAATTTTAGCCCTTTGACACAACTTGTTTTTCCAATTTTAAAGAGTCAAGAGAAAACAAAATATGACTCTAGTCGCCTTCGATTTTTAATGAGCCTAAAGTGACAAGTGCTTAGATGGACCTCTTCTTTTAAGGAGTTTGAAAAGGAGCAAAATAGACTTCTATGGAAATCTAGGCAGAGGGGATTACCAAACAAATCACAAAATTGCAGAATACTTTTTATGGTACGACATTCAATCCTCCTGAATGTTGTGTTCAGTGCATTGCGATCGATAGGGCAGTAGACACGGCTTGCTAAGGATAAAGGATGTAGCCTATTGTGGTCTCCAAATATATACTCGACGATACATGGGAGCACAAGTCCATACTGGCACTTGATGTCTCAGAGTGGAGGAATCACCCAACCAACAATGAAAACAACAGTTACCAGGTTTTACTTCGCTAGAATACATCTCTAGCCTAGACTTCTAGATGTTATGCGTTAGGTTCCAAAGTGTTTTTAGATTCATTAAATTTATTTTATAGTTGATCTTGTTTAAAAATTTTCCTTTCAGGTTCACCACGTGATGTGTATAAAATTCCTAAAATGCAGTCTAAGATGATAAACAATTGTTTAATCTTCTTTTGGCAATGCAAGTCCTAGCTACTAAGGGAAGAAAGTTGAGAGTCTTTCAACAAAGAGCACAGAGCACACACTAAATGCACTGTCCTAAATCAAACCAAGCAGTCTAAATGCAAATGCACATGCATGTATTTTTT
>APFE031758328.1:0-23709 GCA_000404065.3 Pinus taeda | reverse complement strand
AACACATACCCACTTGTAGATCTTCTCTAATCCATATATCCAGCCCAATCTGCATCAACAAAGCCATGAATATCCAACACTATATCCAATCCCGGTCTTCCTTGGTAGCACAAACCATAATCACTAGTGCCACGCAAATACCTGAAAACCCGCTTCATTGCTTTGTATTTCTCCACTTTTCCTTCTGCATTTGTCTTCTTCTTGAACACCCATTTGCTGCCAATGGGTTTCCTTCCAGCCGGCAACTCCGCCAGATCCAAAGCCTCATTTTTGTGCAAAGATGCCATTTCATCAACCATGGCCTCTTTCCAGAGTTTTCCATCCCCTGAATCTACTACCTCCTTTACAGTTTTGGGATCATCGTCAATAATAGATAAAGCAAAATTTGAATAGAAAGTAGATGGACTATACCATTCTGGTTGCCTTCTTTCTCAAACTGATGTTCCCACACCTGGAGTTTGTGGCTCTTCATCTTCTGATTCCTTCTCAAGTTCCTTTGGTTGGACTTCATGTTTAATAACATCTTTTACCTCTCTAAACACCACATCTCGGTTGTACACAACCTTCCATGTGACTGGGTTCCAAAGCTTATAACCCTTTAAACCATCCTTATACCCAATAAAGATGCACTTTTCAAATTTTACCTTAATTTTCTTCCCTTGGGGTTTTTTGTTTTCTCCTTTGGAACATGACATATGCATCACATCCAAATACCCTCAGATGTGAAAGAGAGTGTTTCTTACCAGTCCATACCTCTTGTGGAGTCTTATCCTCCAACGCTGATGAAGGTGACCTGTTGACTAGGTAACATGCAATATCCACCGTCTCTACCCAGAATTCCTGTCCTAACCTGGCACCACTGAGCATGCTTCTTGCCCTTTCCATCAACGTCTTGTTCATTCTTTCTGCAACTCCATTTTGTTGAGGTGTATATGGAGTCGTCTTCTGTCATGATATACCACACTTCTTACAGAATTCTTCAAATTCCTTACTGCAAAACTCTCCACCATTATCTGTCCTCAGCACCTTTATCTTCTTCTCTGTCTGGTTTTCCACCAGAGCCTTGAATTATTTAAACCTATCAAAGACTTCAGGTTTCTTCTTAAGGAAATATATCCATGTATTCCTTGAGAAGTCATCTATAAATGATACATAGTACACAGACTTACCTAGTGATGGAACCTTCACAGGTCAAAACACGTCACTATGTACAAGCTCTAATATATGTTTCACCCTCTTACTACTAGAGGGGAAACTCACCTGTTTCTGCTTCGCATATACACAATTTTCACAGAAATCAAAATCTAGAGAGCTATTACTCATACCTTCTACCATACCTTTACCATGAAGTATTCGAAGGCCCTTCTCTCCAATATGTCCAAGCCTTTGATGCCACAACATGGTCTTCTCTCTAGAGACCACTAGATTTTCTGCTCCACTTTCAGGAACCACAAAACTGTTGCACCCATCAATAATAATGCTACCTTGTAGCTTGTACAGAGTTCCAATTTAAACTCCCCACATCAATACCAGTGCTCCCCAAACCTTTTTGCAGGTATCCTTCTCGAACAGTGTTTTTACACCTGCATCATCCAGCTTGCTTACAGAAATTAGATTTCTGGCCAATGCAGGAATATGCAGAACACTCAAAAGTTTTCTAACCCTTCCACCTTGCAACTTCAACCTTACTTTTCTATGACCAATGATTCTAGCCTTCCTATCATCCCCTGAGAAGACATCACCACCATCTTATTTCTCATACTCGCAGAACCACTCTCTATGGGGTGTGAAGTGAAAGGATGTAGCTGAGTCAATCAACCACGCCTCATGATCTACATGTGTACTTGAAGAAGCCAAGTACACATCCCCACCTTCATCTGAGGTGGTTTTCACCTCGGCAGAAGGAGCATCATCAGATCCCTTTCCTTTATCGGGAGATTTAGAATTACAGTCCCTTTTGTAGTGCCCTTCCTTTCCACATTTCCAGCACACCACCTTTACAGGTTTTCCTGGAGATTTAGATCTCCCTATAGATTTAGATCTCCCACTCGATGACTTATTTTTGTTTCTGTTCTGGAACCGTCCTCGTACAGACAAGGCATCACCATTCTGGCTCTCCATATTTTTCCGTCTCATCTCCTCCATCAGCAAGGATGAGACTATTTCATCAAACTACAAGGCAGTTGCATTGCTACCTATTGCAATAACCAGACTATCCTACGAATCTAGTAGAGAACACAACAAACGAATGCACTTATCTTCATCTAAAATTTTAATATCAACTGATGCTAACTGACTTACCACAGTATTAAATACGTTCACATGTTCTGTCACCGAGTCTCCATCTTTCATCCTTAGGTTATACAAATTTTTTCGTAGGAATAGTTTATTCACCAGAGACTTAGATTGGTACAAAGTCCCTAACTTGTCCCACAAAGCCTTCGCCGTAGCTTCCCCTGATACATTCAGTAATACTGAAGCTGAGACACACAATCATATTGTGCTCTTTTCCTTCCGATCCAACTTCTTCCATTCTTCATCGAACACTCTCGTTGATTTAGTACCCGGATCTACCACGATCCATTGATCTTTATCCACCAACAGATCCTCCATCTTGAGTTTCCATAACTCAAAAATCTGACCATTAAATTTCTCGATCTCTATCTTTCCACTGCTCGCCATCTTCTTTCGCCACCAGAATCGATTTCACAAATCTCCCATTGAACAGGGTCTACCACAGGCCCGAGCGAAACTCCTCAGCAACAAAGGCGTCCCCTTCAAGCCAAAACAGCTCCGATACCAAATGTAGGTTTTAACCCCATATAGAAATTACCTGCATACGAATTCTAAAACACAGAAAATAAACAATGCGAGAGCATAACACATAAAACACACATACACAAAGATTTTCCCCTGGATCCCAAAACCGGGATACAGCTTGATTTTTCATATATTCCTTTTAGTGTTACAATACATATTTATACATGTTGAGCATCCAATACCATGGAGCGAAAACCATCAGTCCAAAACCATGTGCGAAATCATGACAAAACCATAGTTTGGGTCCACCCAACCTAACATAGGGTCCAAAACCAAAATTTTCTTGGGCACTACCCCAGACCCCATAAAGTGGGGTTATGGGTGCCCCTCAAACCCCCTGTGACCTCCCCCCCTCTAACCCCTGGTTAACTACGTGGGCTAGTCGTGGAAAGAATATAACACAACCCAACAGATATGTCATCTTCAATCCTTCCCTTCGGAGGCTCAGACCAATGGCCTCTCCAGCTTGAAGCTACTTTAATGGGTACACTGAGGAACATACCTTTTAGGTTTGAAAATGTTTGGATCTCTCACCCTGACTTCACCAGCAATATTGACAAATGGTGGGTGGAAGATACACTCTTTCAAGGCACTAAAATGTTCATGTTGCAACAGAGACTTAAACACATCAAATCTAGGCTTAAAGATTGGAACAAAAAAGAGTTTGGTAATATTTTTAAAGTGAGCAGAAACTCCAGGAGATTAATCAGATCATCATCTCATAAGGTTTTATCGAGGGACGGAAAATTATGGCTAACTCTCTTCAGAACGAATGGGACAATCGATACATGCAAGAGGAGATCTTTTCGAGACAGAAATCGAGGGTGCAGTGGATTAGAGAAGGAGAAATAAACATGAAGTTTTTTCATAGATCAACCTTGGATCACAGATCATAACAGAATTTCAAAACTTAAAGATTATCAAGGGAAAGAGCTCGTCTCTCACAAAGAAATGGAATCTCTCCTAGTTCAACACTTCCTTAGCATAACATAGAAGCCTCTCATCAACAAATCTCGGTTCATTAACAAATTCACCAAGTTCATTCCTAAGCTTGTAACCAGGGAAGACAACCACAATCTTAACAGGCCAGTGTTTGAAGAGGAGGTTAGTGAAGTTATCAATGAGATGCAAAATGGGAAAGCTCCTGGCCCGGATGGCTTCAATGTGGACTTCTTCAAAGCTTGCTGGAAAATAATCAAACAAGATATCCTTGATGTTGTGGAAGACTCTAGAAGATCCAAAACTATTTTGAAAGCTCTTAATGACTCTTTCATAGCTTTGATTCCAAAGTAGGAAAAAGCTATGACACCAAACAGATTCAGAACCATATCCTTATGTAATGTGGTGTAAAAAATTATTTCCAAAGTGATCGCTAACAGACTCAAGCCTCTTCTTCCTGCTCTCATCTTAGAGGAGCAAACTATTTATGTGGAAGGAAGACAGATTCTCAACAACATCATACAAGCTCACGAGGTGGTACACTCTCATAAGAGAAATAAGCGAGCTGGTATGATCATGCAGCTTGACTTAGTGAAAGCATATGATAAGCTAAGCTGGTCTTACATCAGGGCAGTGCTAAGAGCTTATGGCTTCGACCACAACTGGATAAGATGGGTCATGGCCCTTGTGTCCATGGCTAGCTTCTCCATTCTTCTTAACGGCTCTCCCTCTAGAACCTTTATGCCTTCTAGGGGTCTCAGACAAGGGTATCTGCTCTCCTCCTTCCTCTTTGTTCTCATGATGGAAGGGCTAGGCAGAGTGATAAAAATGGAAAATTCTGAAGGAAGAATCCATGGTCTGCAACTTACTTGGGATGGTGTTGCTTCTACTCATCAACAATTTGTTGATGACACAATGCTGCAGGGCATTCCTACAGTCAAGGAAGCCAGAGCTTTCAAAGAAATCCTGAACGAATTTGCATTGGCCACTGGTACAGAGGTAAGCCTTAACAAATCAAAGGTGTTCTTTTTTAACACATACATTGCTATTCAGAGGAACCTCACCAGAATTCTTGGGTTTCAAAGGGATCAGTTACCTTCCAAGTACCTTGGAATGCCTCTTACTGACAAACCTATGAGCAAGGGAGTATGGAAGCCGGTAACTAATAAAATTCAGGACAAAGTCAGGAAATCAACTTACAGGTCTTTGAATTTGGTGGGGCTTCTTGTGCTAACTAAGGTTGTCTTGCAGGCTATGCCCATTTTCATGTTTTCGGCTGTTCCTGCTCCTAAAGGAGTTATGAAACAAAACGAGAGTATTCAATGAGATTTTCTTTGGGGCAAAGGGGAAGAAAAAAATAAGTGGGATTTGGTAGCTTGGGACAAGCTCTGCAAACCTAAGGCCCATGGTGTTTTGGGGCTTCATGACCTTGAAATCCTCAGTAGAGTTTCGGGAGCCAAACTTTTGTGGAGGTGGCTCAAGGAATCGGCCACCCCTTGGGCCAAGCTTTGGAAGCAGAAATATGAAAACAATTGGTAGGAGAGGGATCATATCCGAATTTCAGGGCTCATCAAGGGCTCCCACATTTGGAACCTTGCTTGGGAGAATAGAACCATTATCTAGAAGCATAGTTTATGGGAGATCCAAGATGGGAACCTTGCACGGTTTTGGGAGGATAACTGGCAGCAGGAACCAAATCTGTTTAAGGAAGAACTAACCTCTCTAAAAAACGACACTGACAAAAAAGGTTTACTTATGGTAAGTGACTTCTGGGATCAGGTAAGGAACACTGGTAAATGGAGAATATGGAAGGATCTTGGTTATAGTGAAGAGAATCCTTTGAAGGCCCAGGTGGATTCTCTTGCTCTTGACTTGGAGCAGAGCAAGATTTTGGTGTCATCCTCGTATGACCAACTAAGATGGGGTCAAAAAACTGAAGGCACCTTCAACCTTAAAGAAGCTAAACACATGGCCCTAGGTTTAGATTATCCAAACCCTGATCAGGCTTGGAATGACCTTTGGCAGAACTCGCAATGGATGAAAATCAAGCTGTTTATGTGGTTGGTTCACCAAAAGAAAATTCTCACATGGGAGAATCTTCTGAAAATGGGCTTTTTTGGCCCATGCAAATGCCATCTATGTGGCTTACAGGAGGAGATGATGGAACATTTACTAAACCTCTTCCCCTTCACCTCTACCTTGTGGAATTGGGTTGCCTCAGTCTTCAGGCAAACTGACAGGGATAGACTCAGCATCACCAACACTTTGAGGAATTGGAGGAAAGACTTCTCAGATAATGAAATCATTAACAAGGCCTAGACTCTGGTTCCAATATTTATTATCTGGGATGTCTTGAAAGAATGTAATGGTAGGATTTTCAAGAAAAAACAGGCTCGACCCAGAACATCATTATCCAAATTTTACGACAGCTTAAAGATACAATAGGAGCCCTTATGTGGAAAATTCCTAAGGACCCTCCTTTGCCCTAGGATGCTCGCATACTGCTGTAGTTGGGTCTCCATTCTCTGGTTCCCCAAGGCGCTGTCAAGGGTGTGAGAAAAACAACTATTGGTAAAGATATCTGGCAGCCTCCTCCTCATGGTTTTTGGACAATCAATATAGAAGGGGTCTCTAAGGGCAACCCAGGGATGGTTGGATTTGGCAGTGTCATAAGATATGAGCTGGGGCACATAAAGGATATCTTCCACAGTCATTTGGGGACTGCCAATAATAACATGGCAGAGCTCATGTCCTTAGAGCAAGGCCTGGAAATCCTGATGCAGTCAAATTTACTCAACGCCATCATTGAAGCTAACTCTGAATTGGTCATTAATGTCGCCAAGAAAATGTGTAATGGAATGACACCTAGAAAAGTGTCGAAACATTGGAGGCTCTTGTAGGTATTTCACCGTATTCATTCCCACTTGCAAACCCTGAGAACCGCTAGCTTCGTTCATGTGCGAAGAAAAGCCAATATGTTAGTTGATCGTCTGGCAAATGAAGGAGTGCTATGTAAGGAAAGCTATATTCGGTACGACTAGGATTCTATGCCCTCTGGTAAATTGCATGATGATTATCAATGATAGGCAACCAAAGACATGGAGTACTTCCAAACCATGAATAATGAGCAGGAGGAGGACTAGCGGGAGTAGGAGAGAGCGGAAGTCCTTGAGCCTGGTTGAAGTGCCATAGTAAATCCTAACCGTCGATCCCACAATCAATGCTTACATCATAGATAACTATAAGGGTTGAGCATTTGGTAAATACCATGCTAGTTGAAGGGCCACAGGCCATAGGATTTGATGGCATTCATTATCGAAGGGTTATCAGGTTTTAAAATGGTCGAAGGTTAAGTCTAAGAGCGGACCCAAAGTTTTATAGACCAAGGTTTATAATCTATATCACTTCCGTGGAGAGGGTAAGTGTCGCACAAGTTTCCGATGCGATATCATTGAGGACTGTTGGATCAAACGAGTTTTGATCTACGGTGCATGTTCACCGTGCAACTCTGTTGATCGAAGAGATTATCAACCATCCAATTGAAGGTAAGATCGACGGTGGAGAATGAGTGATAAGAAATGGGGGTATTGAGCGATAAGATTTGTGGAAAGATCAACAGTCTGAACACTTAGGAATAATGACCAAGGGTCTAATTTTATTTTTGTGTGTAATATTTTGGGTTTTGTTGACCTTGGTGTTTGTTTATCATCAACGGGTCTATTTTTTGTTGGTCTTTACACTTGTAAAGACGTGTACCATATGTAATCTTTTTTTTTTCGATTAATTGAAGGCTCCACTCTTACTTAATAAAAAAAAACTAAATTATCAATAATAATAATAATATTAATTAAATAATTAAAACTCTTAGATTGGAGGCATATGTGATTCATGATTTAAAAAAAAAATCTTCCGAAAAAATCACATTAACAACTTAGGGTTGACGCGTTTCGAACCTCCACTTAGGTTCATCATCATGACCAAGATGGAGAGCAAGATCCAACACATCAAATATTTATAGTAGAGATGCAACGGTAAAAAAAATTTAACTGTCACTAAGTCAAATATTTTAATATTAAAAAATGGAACATTATAGGATTCTAGAATTAATTAAAATAAACAATTTATAATTTAATAAACTAATAAACTAATTTCTAACTATTCGTAATCTTATTTATTAAATTATTTCTATTTTTTATTATCTAATATTAATTACTATTATTTTTCGTAAAAATAATACCTATTCATAACTCAAATTTTAATTTAATAAGAAAATTCAACAATAATCAAAATTAACTAATAAATAAACAAATAAGAGATGAAAAAAATATATATATAACAAATGATAAAAATAAAAAAAATAAAAATCAAATCAAATCAAAATAAAATAAAATAAATTTATTTATTTATTTTTATATTTTTAATCAAATTAGATACTATGGAGAACATTGAAAAATAAATTACTAGAAAAAGAATAACTAAGACAAGAGAAGGAAAACAAGGAGGGGAAAAAACAAAAGGGGATTGGGAACAAAGGGAAAGGACCCAAGAACCGCTAATATTCCATCCAGTATCTTTATTAAGATTATTAATTCTCTTCTCAATTTCGTTGGCTTCTCTTAATTTACGATGATGGAAATGGAATCCTCTAAATAGATATGGTGTTTAGTCTTTTTAGCATGTTCCACTAAATTAGAGGAGCGAGTCCTACAATGTCTAAGGTCCACCGCATGCTCTTGAATCCTCTGACATATGGAACAACCCGTCTCTCCAATGTAGGGGGTTCCACAGGAACATGGAATCAAATAAACACCCTTCATGTTTCTAGGATGCACAGGGTCTTTAACCAATCTTAAAGAGCCACAAATGATTTTTAAGGGTCTAAAGGTGGAAACGACCTTATGCCTACTAAGAACCCTTGAAAGCTTGTCAGTAGCCCCTTGTATAAAGGGAAGTTAGACACTAGAGGCCACTTCAACAGACTCTTTCTTAGTCTGAGGACCTTGGCTAGCTTTTAAAAAAGGTCTGATACCTTTAAACCTAGTTTAACCATTCTTCTTAAAAACACTGAGGAAATGGGTTTTCTCATCTACAAGATGGTCTTCATCAAAAACCCTTAAAACCCTAGTTGCTAGTGTCTTGAGAACACCTAGCTTTTGCACTAGATGATCAAACTCATTTTTGGAATTTTATGATGTGGTGGAGCATATTTGTCACTATAAAGTTAGTGTTGATCCATGGTGTGTACTTCTATAGTTGTTACTTTAATGTGTCCCTTTAGATCAAATGACTCGCTCCAGTGAAATGTGTGTTGACCCTACACTAAAATAGAATAGATAGTCTTTGAAGGTTGATGGCAGGATTGGCTTTTAATTCTGAATCCAAACGCCTTTGAAAAGAGGTAGAATAAAGGTTACTCAAAGTGGTAATTTTTTTACATCTAAAATATGTAAACTTAGAGTGGTAACTTTTTTTTACATCTAATATAGTAGATATTTGATTGTTTAGTACAATTTTAATGGTTAAATTGAATGGATAGAGTTTCTCCATGTAAGTGTTAAAAGATTAAAGTAATCATAATCATGAAAATATTTAAAAACCTGGGGATGATGTGATTTCTAAATATATATATGTATATGATTTTTTTTATTTTTAAAA
This sequence comes from Pinus taeda, assembly GCA_000404065.3. Lineage (NCBI taxonomy): Eukaryota > Viridiplantae > Streptophyta > Pinopsida > Pinales > Pinaceae > Pinus > Pinus taeda. The sequence goes on along the minus strand of APFE031758328.1, from coordinate 14,295 downwards.
TTTTATGGTTGTGTGTTTTTTCTAATTGTTGTGTCTTTTTATTATTTTGTTTTTTAATTATTTAATATCTTATATATATATATATATTATATATATATATATATATATATATATATATATATATATATTATAATATATATATTATATATATATATATATATATATATATATATATATATATTGTTGTTTTTTAAAAGAGTTTTTTTATTTGTTTTGAATAATTTTTATTTTGAAATATACATCATTTATCTAAACAATTTACATTAACCAACTTGTATTCATCTTAACTCTACATATATTTTTTCCTTGTTATTTTAGTATTTACTATTTTCAGTAGTTTTTCGGGTCCTGAACTTCCATAGCAGTTTTAACCCCCTAAATGACTTTTTTTGAGGTTCATTGCAAGCTCATGGCTAGGGGAAAGGCCTGTAGAAAATCCTACAGTAGTCAGAGAGACCTTTCCAACAAGGTATTGTACGTGCCAAATGGAGATAATATGACCAAGTTATGAGCCAAGGAAGTTGGCTACCCAACTAACCCCAACGGGGCCACAAACCCTTGGTGTTACATCTCATGGGTTTAGGGTTTTCTCATTTTTTTTAATAATAAATAGGCCCTTAAGCCTCATTGTAGCATAGTCCAGAGGCATGTATCCACCACATATCTTCTTAGAGATAAGCTACCATCGCCCAAGCTAGTCTTGTTTCATTCAGTTTGTAAGCATATTTCAGTATTTGATATTGATGAAATGAAGTGTTATTTTTGCTGCATCTCTATATTTATGGTTATATCTGTAATTTGTTGTGTTCTTGTTTAAGTTAGGATCAAGATGAATGAGGGTTGGTGCTAGGATGAATAACATCTGCTTCTAGTAGCTCCCTAATAATACTCGCAATCTCATTCTTTTTGTGCAAATGGATACCTATAGAGGTATATATTTGGTAATTGGCTACCTGGAACCAAAGGGATGTTATGATCATGCTCACCCTGAGAAGAAGGTAGCTCCTTGGGTTTTTCAAACACATATTGGTGGTGACTCAACACCTTTTGTAGATATGTATGAATGTTGGTAGGGCTTTATTCAATGGCCTAGATTGCATTGAGAATTGAGAAACTACCCCATGGTGTCCCTTTTTAAAAATCTTCTCCATTCTATGTGAGTTGATGATAGTAAGAGCACCTACCTAGAGCCCTCAGAGCATATGATTCTGTGTATTTTGTTTGAAGCTCATACATAGCTCTTGGAAGTCCATGGTAATGGGCCCTAGTGTTTGAAGCCATTATGCTCTGAGGGTGATCTCACAACCTCCCATTTCAATGACAAACATGTATTTTTTTAGGTGATGGTTCCTCATCTGTATCTTTATGTTCTCATAATGTCCTTCACATTTCATGGTCCCCCCATCAACTATAAGGACTTGAAAATTGGATACTACCCTAAAAAAAAATGCACGACCTAAAAAACTCGTTTACAGATAAAATTATGCATGTTGTCACTATCAATCAACACCACCACTGATCGATGTTTAATAAAGCCTCTAATTTTGAGTGTTTGTGGAGAAGAAATACTTGCTAATGCATGAAGTGAGCAATCTTCTCATCAGGTGTTGGTGTATTACCTACTATAGTATCTTGGGGTTCCACTACATCCTCCCCAGACACTTTAGCAAGTTGGGACCTAACCTATTTTCAATTGCATCAATCTAAAATAAATATGGTTCCTTGCATTTGTGTCCCGGTGAATATTTTTATCACAATAGCAACATGGTCCATGTCTTTTCCTTTCATCCATTTCCATTGGTGACACTTTTTTCACCTTAAGGGTTTGGATGGGGCCACTAGCAGGGGTGGGAAGTGCCTTTGGTGTGAATGAAGGACAAGTGGATTGGGCATTAATAGATTTTTTTTCATCTAAATATATGTGGAAAGCTTCCAACTAAGTAGTCAGTTGATGCATTCTAACATGTGCCTGGATGGCTTCCTTGAGGCCACTAAATCTGGATGAAAAATTGTTCAAATGCCATGATTTAGTCTCGTATTGTAGTAGTTTGTTTGAGCTTCGTGAGGTGTCCCAAAAAGTGAGAGTCCCTATCAAAACGAGCACAAATGGCTTAAGAGAACACATTCCAAGTTGGATTTCCTTCATAGAATTTCTAATGTCATTTCCACCACTACCAATGCTTTTGGTCCAAGTAAAGATCTCCCACATGTAGTTTGGTTTCATCATCCCATATATTATTGTGTTGAAAATATTTATCCATTTGCACCACCCACACTACCGAGTTAGAACCATCAAATTTCTACATTTCAAGTTTGGGTGCCTTACTGCTAGAATATTAGCGACCTCCTTGGAAATGATGATACCATCCATATTGATGGTGGTTGGATTATCCTTCCAGGTGGGCATCTACATTGTTCCCCTCCCCCATGGGGTCTTTATCCTTGAGGTGCTAGGATTCCATGGCCTTTGCCATTGTCTTTTCAACACGGGGGCTTCACTAGGGGAGCAATACCATACCACGTGCATTCATATTGGGGGATATATATTCAGGAAAAAAGGACATAATATATTGAGCATATAGTAGGAGGTAAAGGGTTTTATATTGAAAGGTATAGAAAATGGAGCTCAAAGTTAATGAAAATATATAAAGGGGAATAACAAATGTTAATGGAAAAATGGATACCTACAATATCTAGTGAAAGTAGGGGGTTTTTAAAATTGGGAAGGTGTATTGGGTTCATGCTAGTAGGGGTTAAATAATGTGATTTTTAGAGGTATTTTCCAATATGTAATCAAATTAAGGTTATTGTTTAGTATGCAACGAATACATGTGATATGTCAGAGGTTCATTGAGTGAAGACCCTGTGGTTTTCAACTGTGGATGTGAGTGTATCCTCTAGGGTTTTCACTCTTTTCCCAAGGTTTTCCATATTTTGAGCCCGCATACCTACCATACAATTTCCAAAGTCAAAATGTTGGCTCAATTAATAGTAGTACGGTTATAATTGGTGTGGGACAAGGAATATTTTGATGTAGGTCACTTGAAAGCACTCCAGAAAAAATTGGGATCGTAGGAAAAAATGGACGCTTACTGGTAGATGGTGTCACTGTGATCAGCTCGTCATCCTGAATCTTGTGGGCTAGGTCTCTTGCAAGTAGAATTTTGGGACCAACTGAATTTTTTTGGTTACTCTAAGAGGCGTATTACTCCCATATGATCAATACTACGATGACCGAAATCCCAAAATCTCAATACTGCAAAATGTGTAGGAATTTGGCTGTCCCAACTAATCAATATTATCGCAGAAGAAACCCCAACTGTTGGGTACTGCAAAATGTGTAGGAATTTGGTTGTCCCCACTGATTAATATTGTAGTGGTAAAAGCCCCAACTTTTTGGTACTACAAAGTGTGATGACAAATTAGCAGAATGTGAGGGAACTATAGAAATAAAGGAGTGTCAAGTGCTATAGATTGTGATATATGCCAAGGGTCCAAAAATAGTACTTGTCCCAATATTTCATAGTGCTAACTAAGGAGGATCGACCATTCCCTTATTCGTACTACCCGCCTAACCTAGGTACGTTCGAGTAATCTCCCCGAGTGTTATTCTTGGTGTATTGTAACAATAAGATGACCGACAACTTCTCTAAGGTTTTCTTTAGGGTAACCTTGGGGGGATTCCGATATACTAGAAGTGTGTGGAAGTGAAATTTATATATAAGTGTTGTCTAATGTGCTACTACTCAAAGGGGTACCAACAGGGGCTACAAGGGACTCCAACAGACATGAATACCTCTTGTATTTCCTATATTTATGCTTCTCCAATCACAAGTTAATGTGCACAATAACAAATCTTTGTAGTTTAAAGACACCAAAACATGTCTCTAGCCTATTTTTTTTTTTTTGCTAAAATTGGTGGTGTGGATGGCCCGGGAAAGTGCTCAAATACCACTTGTAGTATGCTTGACATGTAGAAAACATCAAAAGTGAAAAATATGCCATAGATAACACATAAAATAACCCAATGAGATAATAAAAATGGAAGTATTCTATTAAGATTTGCAACAATATTGTTCACTTTCCTCTTCGAGGGGGAAACCTCCAGTGGGGCATAGCTCAATTACACAACATAAAATAAGGATTCACTTACTAGCTTCGATAATATATAGTTTCATAAGACCCAAAACCCGAACTACTCATGTTCCTTTGCATAATATATGTTAACCATTTTATTTATTAGTTATGGCTCATTATAACTAATTGTGGTACCCTTTTTATAGTTCAGGTCAACCACGTATAATGCTTACAAACTTTTATTTATTAAACTAACTAATCATGACTCTTATAAGGCCCCTTAGGATTATTACATTAATAAATGGGTTAGGGTTAGACCCTAACATGTTTCCATCCTGAAGAAGGCATTCGTTCTGAGGTAGCTTGGGATGTCAAGAAGGCCACTAGGGCAATGAATGAGGTACACTTAAGTGACTATGTTTCTTAGAAGGTTAGCAACACTTTCAATAGGGGGGTATGATGGTCCTCCCAAATAGGTACAATTCAAGGCTCAACTAACCATCCTTCATCACATTTTAACCTCTCTTTTTGCATTTGATGATATATTTTTGAGCTATAATGTGTTTGCTAGGAAGGTTAGGGAATACTTGTTATATCCTATAGCCTAATGCATTGAATTTGTAGGAAAAAGATCATCTATTGTCAAAACACATTGGAGACCAACAAGAGAATATTTATGCAGCTCATTCCTTGCATCATACCATCAACAACTCTACTGACTTATGGGCAGTTACTACCCCTTGGCGACTGCGAGAACCCCAGGATACCAAAACCATTTTTGTAGGAGTTTTCGAGGGAATCAACCCTCCATTCAAGGAGGATTCCCCTCACTCATTTTTTTATAAATAAAGGAATTTAGTAGCTCAGTAGGATTCAACTTTCATAGTAATATAGTGACTATTAGAGAAAGAGCATGATACTTTTTATTTCCATTGTCATGTTATGTATTTGAACAATTTATGAGATTAATGAAAAGCATTATTTTACCTCCGATATAAGTTTTTTTAAAGGGAGACGATTTTCCTTTCATTATGGCCCAACCCAAGCACTCAAGTCCCTATTTTGTATATTTATATTATGTATCTCTTTCTCTACATTTAATCTAGTTGTGTTTCTTTCTCCAAATCTATTTATGAGAACAAAAATTTTCTTTGCATGATATAAATGGAAAGCCTCATCCACCTATGGTAGTTACCCATGATATTTTCCCATGGTATTACCCATGGTATTCGCCCATGGTAATCAACCATGGTATTGTAACTCATAAGGCTATAAATTTGGGCCTAACTTTGTAAATGGACATAGGGTCCACATAAAGTAATTGTAACAAGTTTTTCCTTATTTTAATAAAATGTTTCTTTGTCTGTTTTATTTGTTTTCTTATTCTCTTCATGTTCTTAGATCTTGGCTCCCAAGATTCAGATCAATGGTATCCAATCAGGTTTGGTTCATGATGACCATCTGAGTACAAGCCATTGCTAAGAAAAATTACACCTTTTCTATCTAGTGGTGGCAGTTAAATTGATTCTCGATGTGAACATGGTTCAATTTAATAACCTCGACATTGCTAAGGGTTTCTGGGTTATGGTGCACAATGACTTGTGCTGAGCCAAAGGATTCAAACCCCTCTATTATCAGATGTGCATATTTCTATGCATAGGAGGTAACAATGACACCTAGATGAACACGACAATACTTTTGATGTGCACAAGGAATTTCCGTAGGAATAAAGGGGCATGATGGTTTTCATTCATAGCTTCATGGGGGGGGGAGTGGGTGGCTCACCCAACTGAAGGCCATAGAAATCACCAAGAAAAGGTTATGCATTAATTCCCTTGACCGCCTGACCTACGATTTCTCCCACTACTCCTTGAATGAGATCAAAGGTATCACCACCTGCCACATTATCACTACCTAGCCAAGGTAGCAAACATTTTTGTCTTTGTAATGATAGAATCCTATTTTATAGATTGGGCAGTCTATGTAGCTCTCCACCAATGTACAAAGTGAATCATCATCCTTTATACTCCCAAAAATATCACTGCATTCTGCAACCATTTGAAATGTTAGAGCAACAATGATCCACACAATGATGAAGAAAGCATCTTAAGAACCTGTTTTACCATGTTTGCAGATGGAAAGTCTCTCTCTCTCTCTCTCTCTCTCTCTCTCTCTCTCTCTCTCTCTCTATATATATATACTATATATATATATATAATATATATATAATATATTATATATATATATATATATATATATCTATATATATTTATAATATATATATATATATATATATTATATATATATATATATAATATATATATATATATAATCATACATGCCAATGGTGTAGATTTATATATAAAATATGGATGTGACCTAGGAACAAGTGGAGTATTTTGTTATAGTTAACATTGTCATTGCAACCGAGCATGGGATTTTCCTGATAAGTCAATCCCTATTCTGTTGGAACCATAAAGTGTTATTGTTGGGCTACATGATCTGATCCTAGCCAACCACTATTTCAATGCCCTTCTAGTTGTGGCCAGCTTATGACAATGGAGCGTCTGCAACCTACCACTATATTAGAGCTCATCAAGGTTTTCCAGAATCTGCAATAAATATTCTCACCCGATATCATCTTTGCTCCTCTATTTCAATGAAATCGTGTCAACCAAAGAGTAATTGCGCAACTCATTTTTGTATGTGATAAAACTAGAATTGAGGGAATTGAAAAAAAAACCTAATTGGTGTAAACATAACAGGCACATAAAATCCTTATGCTACCATTACTTGTGGCTCGGGAAATTTTTTTAGTTCCATGGTTCCTGGCTCAAGGAATCCAATAAGGGAAGAAGAATTTGATTTTACGTTGAAGAGCTTCTTGTGCAGATTAATGTAATAATCGATGATTAGGATATCATCTATAAAAGTACATTTCTTGGCTTAGTGACACTCACAATTGAAGATGAGAGTAAAACTATGGCTATTTGGCACTCACTATAAACTTCATCATACTAGGTTTTCTTGCAGATAAGTACAAAGTGGTTTTAGTTTTTTAATGAGTCTCAATGGATTTGCAGGAGTTGTGGCATGACGAAGGATGGTTGTGGATAACAAAGGGCCCATTGTAGCCCACCAAAAACCTGGGCCTCTACAAAAAAAAATTGATCTACCACCAGCTGAGGTGGTTGAACACAACTACTCATATACATTAGAAATATTGTTGTTATATCATGGGTGAATGTCTGTTTCAACATGACACATTTTTTTTCGCTCAAATGTTTTTTTTTTCAAAGAAAATGAAGGTGATTTTCCCCTTTGAAGATATTGAAGAGATAACGAAAAGTAAACATGCATTTTAGGTTGGTTCTAGGGGCGAGGGAGTACCTCCATTTCCAAGTATATATGGAAGGGATAAATGAAAGTTTGTGTTTTTTTTGGAATCAAAATCATGTAGACAAGACTCTCCAAAGGGCAGGAAAAAATCAAGCTACTTTACATGCACATAGAGCACAATTAAGTCTCATAATGTTATGAAACCAGCTCACAAAAAGATAGAAAATATAGATCAACAACTTAGAAATCAGCCTCTTTGAGGGGGAAACCTCCTTTACATTACACAAATGAACCATTCTTGGATGATAAAAATGACAATACCTCCTTTCTATATATAGGAGTCTAAGGGGTCATAATATAATCAAAGATGACCTAACAATAATAATGTAAGGGCACAACAATAAAAATAGTGGGCTTCTATGTGTCACAATAATAATAATATAGGGACTACATGGGCACAACAATATAATAAAGGGGTTGCACTAATAACAATAATGGGTTACACTAGTAGTATAGGGACCTAACATGCCCCTCTCCTTCAAAAAGTGTTGTCCTCAACGCTTGAGTAGTTATGGATGCTTCTGTATAAAATTCTCGTCCTCCTATGTGGAATATTCAATAGGTAAGTTCTTCCACTTGATGAGATACTTTGAAATTGATCTTTTTTGTAGCTATCGATTTCTTGTTTTTGTGACTACTTCGGGTTCTAATATGTTTTTTCCTTCTTCGTCAAGTTCTGGCAATATTGTTTGAACTGGGATCTTCTACAACTTTTGAATGAGTGCCCACCCTTCTTCATCATTTTTCCATTCATCCTTTGCTTTGTTTATCCAATCTAGTTGGATAATAAAATGGCACAAAACAATGCTTCCACATTATCATCCGTTCTTGAGAGTGCATCTGCAACAACATTTTGCTTCCTTTTTTTGTAGATGATTTCAAAGTCTTAACCCAACATCTTTGTGACCCATTTTTCTTGTTCTTCTAAAGATAATATTTTTTCTCAAAAGTATTTAATACTATCATGATCCATTTTTACCCTGAAGGTTTGATGTTTTGAAGAACACTTCCTGGAATCAAATGAATATCATGATCATGATCACAAATAGGTGGGAGGCCTTTAGAAGTCTCAAATACCTTAGAATGATTGTCCAAGACTTTTTGGAGATTTGAAGAAATAGATTATTTCGATGTGGGAACCTCTAGCTAACATAATTGTGCAATTACACCTAGTTGTTCTTTCTTTAGAATATTTTTCATTCCATTAGAGTTGATTATCTTTGTCAGTTTCTGTGTGATAGCCCTTAATTCAACTTCCTTTCCTTCTGAAAAAAAAATCATGAAAATTTCTTGAAAATTAAAAGCTATTGTACCCAAGGATTGTAGCCATTGGACTCCTAGTACAACATCCACACCACCCATTGGAATGGAAAGCATTGGGCTATTCAATACATATTCTCCCATGGATAGCTTGATATTATGGCACTTTCCAGAGCAATTTATGGTTCCTCAACTTGCAACCATCACTTGACACTCTGGTGCTAGATATAGGAAGAAATTCAATTCCTTGGCTATCTTACAATGAATATTATGGGTACTACCCAAATCAATAAACACTATTACCTTTTTCTTCTTGATATGTTACAATGAATATTATGGGTACTACCCAAATCAATAAACACTATTACCTTTTTCTTCTTGATATGTCCTTCTATCTTGATTGTTTGAGGAGTGGTAATTATGGCCAATGCATTACAAGATATGGTCCGATTCATTTCTTATTTCTCTAGGGTTTTTTCATGGTGTATATCCTCTTCTTTTGACATTTCTTCTTCCTTTTCTTCCTCCTCTTCACAATCTATGTAAAATAATTTATTCTCAGCACACTTATGACCTTTAGTGTATTTTCTATCACAACTGTGACAAAGCCCTTTTTCTCTTTTTTCTTGCAATTGTTGTGGTGTCAACCTTGTAGGTTGTGGAAGGCTAGAGGAAACAACACTTCCATCTTTATAGTTGTGAGTTGTAGGCTTCCTTGTTGCCATAATTTTGCTTTCCATTTTTCTTGCCAACTTGAATGCCTTCTCCAATGAATCAGGTCCCCAAAGAAAAACCTTATCGTGAATGTTATCCTTTAAAGTCCCTATGAATACATCAATCCTCTCCTTCTTTGGAATATCTTTTACCCTTATATTCAATTTTTGGAAATCCTCAATGTGCTCTGCCATTGAACCCTTTTGTTTGAGATTTATCAATTGGCTAAAGAAAGTGTTGCTTTTTGTATCGTCATAATGTGCTATCATTTATTCCATAAAAATTTCCCAAGTGACAATTTGTTTAAGAGAGCAAAGTCATTGATACCATAAAAACTAATTTGGTTCCAAATATAAAGTTGCAATATGTACCTTTTGTGTGTTTTTCACATTATGGAGATCGAAATATTGCTCCATCTGTAGTATCCATGTTACGAGATCCTTTCCATCAAACTTCCTCATATCGATCTTTGGAACATGGTGGGTCTTGGATCCACCATTAGATTCTATGAAATCATGATTAACATTTATTTTTTTCTCATCATTATTTTTCTCTATTACCTTTTCGCCATTAGGAAGCCTTTCTTGTAGCAACTTTGTCAAACCTTCCTTCAAACCTTCCACATCTTTCTTCAAATCTTCAATGTTTCCATTCTTTGAATCATGATTAAAATTTATTTTGTTCTCATTCTGTGTTTGCTTTACTACCTTTTCACCATTAGGAAGCCTTTCTCGTAGCAACTTTGTCAAACCTTCCTTCCAACCTTCCATCTCCTTCTTCCAATCTTCAATGTTGTCTTTCATACCATCTATCTTAGATTCCACGTGTTTCTTTAAACCGTCCATCTTAACTTCCATGCCTTTCTTTAAAGCATCCATCTTATCTTCCACGCCTTTCTTTTAACCATCCATCTTAGCTTCTGTTACTTTTTGTGAGAGTGAAATTTGTTGCACTTCGTCTCATAATTTTGATATATCATGTTGCATTTCTTCCTCTTCTTCATGAATCATGCTAGAGATTTTAGGTTTCTTACTATTTGTTTCCATTTTATTTCTTCAAGGCATCAATTAATGATAATTATGCTTCACTATGCCCTTTGAATTCCTTCAAACTAATTTTTCAAACTAGACTTATGCAAAATTAAAAAAAACTACACACCTTGTTTTCACTTTGTAGGAGCTTGATATGGAATCTGATATATCTCTCCATTTTCGGATCTCCAAGGTCCAAAATTGTGAATTGTGGTAGCCCTCTGAGTCCTCTTTCCAACGCCACCAGTCTGATCGAAATTGGATTCTCCAAGAAAGTGTTATGTCCAATCTCCCAATATGACCTGATTATACACTTTTTTAGTAGAGTGAACTTGTACGAAGTTCCACGTGTCACTATTTCAACGTTCGGACCTGAAATCAATGTTCAGAAAACTACCATGCCTCCTTTTTTTGTAAATTCTTACGAAATTTCAATCTGATACTCAAAGAGAAAGTTATGACAATTTTCCCAAGATCACGTGTTTGGGATGTAATTCGGGAGCCTACAAAAACCCTAATGTCATGAACCATATTTCGAAAAATGTAGCGAAACAAGATCTGAAATTCAGGCCCAAGCTTAATTAAGATATCAACTCAAATGTGTTTTAATTTTAGTGTCAGAACCTTCGTAGAAAAACACTTATAGAAAACATGCCACGATGACCTGTTTGAGATGGAATTTTGGAGTTTGCAAAAACCCTAACTTCTTCAAATTATATATCCGAAAATATAGCAAGAAAGGATCTAAAATTCAGATCCAAGGATCATCACTATTTCAGCTCAAATTGGTCTTCCGTTTAGCTTCTGAAACATCACAGAAAAAAAGTTATAGCAAAAATTTCACAATGGCCTGTTTTGGAGTAGTGAAACCCTAGAATCCAATCCTCTGATACCAAATGTTATGAAACCAGCTCACAAAAAGATAGAAAAGATAGATCAACAACTTAGAAATCAACCTCTTCGAGGGGGAAACGTCCTTTACATTACACGAATGAACAATTCTTTGATGATACAAATGACAATATCTAATTCCTATATATAGGAGTCTAAGGGGTCATAATATAATCAGGGCCGACATAACAATAATAATGTAAGGGCACAACAATAACAATGGTGGGTTTCTATGGGGCACAATAATAACAATATGGGCACTACATGGGCACAACAATATAATAAGGGTGTTGCACTATTAACAATATGTGTTACACTAGTAGTATAGTGACCTAACACATAAATCCATTGGTTGATGACATTTACCCAAGATGGCACCACACTTCGAGAAAACATAGCAGTTTTTCAACAATCTCCTCAATGAAGATTTTATGTTTACCCATCAATATCATATTAAGCTTCAGGATATGTCCATTAAGTTGGAATATATCCTTTAGACCAATATGCAACAATCATAAGTGTCCCCCAAACACGATTATGATAAAGTGGAAACATTTAGTTGGTGCTCATTTCTATAGATTGGTCTTCTTGATGATGGTCTTACTTTCTCTTTTTTGTTTCAGCTTGGATGTTTATGATGACAATGGAAACAACTTAAATTATACACAAGAAGTACATGTTACTTGTGGGATGTCAAGCTCAAAAGTCACTAGCATGGCACATTCATCTGAATCATTCTCCTTAAGCTCACCAAAAAAATTTGGTATCCTTTTGGCATCAAACTTCTTCATACATTCCCTATTTGCAACTCAAAGCAGGCATGTTGGAGCCTTGTATTTATAGTTATGCTATGGGTGCCCATGGTGATTTGGATATCTTTGCTAGTTGTCTTGAAGAGTACTTTTGGCTGTGACAAAACACCCCTCTTGATGCCAACATAATGTCATGGTGGGACTATCAAATCACAACAATGGGAGTCATAAATGTGAAACTTGAGTACATGAAGGAAGTATTTACAACACCTCATTGGATAGTGAGAATTTACAAAGATAATCCACCTAATTTTTACTAGCAAACTATCTCGAGGTTCATTTTCTAGGCCATTCACTGTTAGTCTCACAGTTGGCCCACAATCATTATAGGGTATCTCTATCCTTAGACCCTTGTTCATCATGGTTATGGGTCACCCAAAAACCCAATATTATGGGTCAACCACACAAAACCCTTGCCATCAAAGTCCATTTTCTAGGCTGCACACTGTTAGTATCACTGTGGGCTCATTAACATTACAGGGTATCTCTATCCTCGGATCTTCGTGCATCATGGTTATGGGTCATTGACAAAGCCATGGTTAGATGTCATCCACAAACCCGTGGTTATGGGTTTATCACACAAAACCTTCTCTTAAACAAAAGCTTCTCAGGAGGGAACTCTACGCAAATGAGACCATTACTTCCTAAGGAGGGAGGAATGATATGAATGGAAAGTCTCATCCACCCATGGTAGTTACCCATGTTATTTTCCCATGGTATTTACCCATGGTAGTTACCCATGTTATTTTCCCATGGTAGTTACCCATTATAGTTTCCCATGGTATTTACCCATGTATTATAACTAAAAAGGCTTTCCCATTGTATTTACCCATGGTATCAAACCATGGTAATTACCCATGTAATATAACTCAAAAGGCTATAAATTTGGGCCTCACTTTATAAAAGGACATAGGGGTCCACACAATGTAGCTGTAATACATTTTCCCTTATTTTAATAAAAGGTTTCTTTTTGTGTTATCTATGTTTTCTTCTTCTCTTCGTGTTCTCAGATCTTGTCTCCAAATATTCAGGTCACTACAGGTTTATAAATAAGCTTTATTGAAAATCTTGGTTGTATACCTTATTTGTACAAGCACAAAAAAGTTATAGTCTTTCTTTTATGTAATACGACAGATTCTAGTTCAAATTCAACTCATCCTTTCCCATTCATTTTTGTTTCTTGTAATTAGTATTTTAGCATTCCTTTAATCATGTTGTCATTGCTAGTTAAATGATCATTTTGTATGCATGAGAGATATATTGGTTCATAGGGGAGATTAACATTATTTTCCATGCATAAACATTATCTCCTCTGTCAGACCAGGGTAACTCCAGAATGAGCGAGAGAATAGGAAAGATAAAGAATGCATTGCTATTTTATTAACAAATTGATATACATTTATAGTACATTTGGTGACCGTTGGGATTCACATCCCAAGGTCTCTTGGACTGCTTTGTCCATTCGGCTTCCACGCTAACCCTTTGGGATCAGGTGTCCAACATTCCCCCCCTTAATCCGAAGGGTTATGTATGAGTCCAAGAAAAGAGTTGTAATACAAAATGTGCAATAATGCATGGCAGCACTAGGCTGAATGTGCTCTATGAAATGTTGGTAAAAAAAGGGCGGTGGTTTAAGGATAGCCACCAACACTGGAACGCTTAGTGCAGTTCTCGGAACTCTTCCAAACTTCGCAAGACGCTGTAAGTCTTCTGCTAGAGGAATCCTATTGTTTTAAAGAGGGAAACCTTCAACCATAAAAGGGAGGCCTCACCCCACATAAAAGGTAAAACTTCAACCTGAAAAGGGACTTCTCAACCTGTGATGGTTTAAGGATGACCAACAACTCTGGAATGCTTATGCATTTCCTGGAACTCTTCCAAAACTGGCAAGAAGCTGTAAGTCTTCTGCTAGAGGAAGTGTTCTCAATTTTGTTCTCCGGAACTCTTCCAAAACTGGCAAGAAGCTGAAGTCTTCTGGTAGAGGAAGTGTCCCACATCGCTAACTGAAGGCATGTTTAGGCATCTTTGTCTCTGGATACAACTCTGAAGCTGGTGTGGTAGGTTGTGGCTCAGGCTCGCTTGATGTGGCTTTGAAGCTTGTAGATGACCAT
>APFE031758319.1:878-21024 GCA_000404065.3 Pinus taeda | reverse complement strand
CCTTGGATCCCAAAACCGAGACTACCAGCTTGATTTTTCATTATGTTCCTTTCAATGTTATAATACATATTTATACATGCTGAAGCATCCAATACCATGGACCGAAAACCATCACATCCAATAAATTGTGAAAAAATCATGCACAAAACTATAGGTGGGTCTACCCATCCTAACATAGAGTCCAAAACCAAAATTTTTGTGGCGCTACCCCGAACCCCATAAAGTGGGGTTACGGGTACACCTCAAACCCCTGTGACCCCCCCCGGCTACATAATCAACACAACGAAGGGGGGCTCTGCCCCTTTAACCTCCCGGTTAACTACGTGGGCTAGTCGTGGAAAGAATATAACACAACCCAACAATGGAGAAGAGGCTCTTATAAAACTGGTGAATGCCCAAGAGAATGTAATTATGGAGAATCATTCTTGATTAAATAAAGATCCAATCCCTTGCCTCATGGATGTTTCCTTGATACACTGTCAAGGTTTTACCACGTAAAATATTGTGTTTACTTGTGTGTGTGTATTTTAGTTTCCCTTTTAACTTCTTTACATTTATTTCTTGCTTGATAAACTGTTGGGTTTAACAAGTGGTATTAGAGGCCATTGAGTGAGTAGTGATTTGAGAAATCTGTTGCATAAAAAATGTGAGACAAATGCATTAGAGAAAGATGTTGTCACCATCCGAACGAACAACAGAAGCCCTCAACATGTAAAGAAAAAGAGCAGCTATGTTTATAAGGAGGAGGAGCCGTGGAATGAACATCCAGAACCATCATTTTCTGTATGTCCTATGCCGCCATCCCTCTACGTGTAAAGAAAAAGAGTCTGATTAAAAGAGCCATTGTGATTACAAGGAGGAGGATCCCTTGAACAAACATCTAGAACTGTCATTTTGCAAGAAGGAGGAGCCGTGGAATTTTGGGGAGCCACACCGTCGATCTTGTCACTGTTAAAAAGAAAGGAGGACCCAAAACTGTAAAGTCCAGGTATTTATAATTTGAATTCTGTTAAGCAATCTCAGGGTTTGAAGTATTTTTTGAATTTTTTTGTTATGTATATTTGAGACAATATCAAGAAGAAATCTCAGGGTTTGAAGTTTTTTTTTGAATGTATGTATATTTGAGGCAATCTCAAGAAGAAATCTCAAGAAATATTTTTTAAGAATCTGTGAAGTAAGTTAAAAGAAATTCTGGAAATTAAATCAGAAAAAGGGGCAACAGAATCAATTTTTTGTAGAAAACCAAAATCAGATAGAAACCCTAGTTGAAAGCAGATTGTGGAGGAAAATCAAATTCAAAAATAAACCAACCCTAGAAGTGAATTTTAGAACATTATAGAAATAAATGGATAAAATTTCAAATGCAAAGTTCGAGGTGGAGAAATTCATCGGTAAAAACAACTTTGGTTTATGGAAACTAAAAGTTAGGGATTTGCTTATGTAATAAGGGTTGCACAAAGCATTGGATGGGGTGAAGAAGAAGCCTGCTAGCATGTCAGATTCAGACTGGGAGGACTTGGATGCCCGAGCTCTTAGTACCATCAAGTTATGCCCGGCGATTGAAGTCCTCTTCAATATAGTTGAAGAAACTTCAACAACAGGTTTATGGGGAAAGCTGGAATTTATCTAAAAAGACAATTGTACATTCTTCGAATGAAGGAGGGTACAAAAATTTCAGAACATCTAAATGTTTTTAATACACTTATTTGACAATTTTCAAATATGGGAGTTAAATTTCAGGAAGAAGACAAAGCTACCACCTTGTTGTGTTCCATCCCTAAATCATGGGACCACTTAATTCCCTCTATTAGTTTGAGCACAACTGATTCCTTGGAATTTGATTCAGTTGTGGGAGCTCTGTTAGCTGAAGAAGTAAGGAATAAGTCCAATGTTGAAACCTCTGCATCAGAAGCCATGGTAGCCAAAGGATAGTCAAAAGAAAGAGGGGAGAAAATAAGGGGCTCTTCTAGGTCTAAATCAAAGGGTAAAAAGTGTAAGGCCAAATGTTGGTACTGCAATAAAATTGGACACCTCAATAAAGACTGTTGGAAACAGAAAGAGTTTGAAAACCCAAAGAAGGAAGCAAATCAAGTTGATTCAGGTATGATTAATGAAGTTTTATTTGTTGAAGAATTATGTACGGTAGATGAAACTTTACCTGTACGTAATGTCTCTCAGAATGTTGAAAATTGGTTGTTAGACTCTAGTGCTTCTCATCACATGAGTCCACACAGAAATTGGTTTACTTCATATGAAGTTGTAAATGGTAGTTTTGTGTTTATGGGTAATAATGTATCATGACAAACTGTTGGGATGGAAAATAACACAATTAGAACATTAACTAGTGTTAGACATGTACTTGAATTGAAGGAAAATTTGATTTCTTTGGGAGTGTTGGACTTGGATGGTTATAAGTTTATAGGTCAGAATGGAGTACTTAAAGTCTCAAAAGGATCCTTAGTCGTTATGAAGGCAGAAAAGGTCGGAAATCTTTATAGACTTAAAGGAAGTACTTAAGTCAATGAAGCAACGATTGTGTCAGAGAAAGAAGAAGAAGACACTCGCCTATGGCATCAACGATTAGGTCACATGAGCAAGAAAGGTCTTTAGGTATTGATGAACCGTAAATTACTCCCTGATTTGAAATCCATGAAGTTGGATTTTTGTAGACATTGTGTGTATGGAAAGCAATGTAAACAAAGGTTTAAAACTGGAAGTCATAATAGTAAAGAAAATTTGGACTATATTCATTCTGATCTATGGGGACCATCTCATGTTGTATTGTATGGAGGTGCTTTATATTTCTTAACGTTTATTGATGATTTCTCCTGAAAAGTTTGGATCTTTATGTTAAAAAAGAAAGCTGATGTATTCAATGTATTCAAACAGTTTAAAGCAATGGTAAAAAAAAAACATGCAAATCAATTAAATCTTTAAGAACTGACAATGGTGGTGAATTTACTTCTCTAGAATTTGAACAATATTGTAAGGATGAAGGAATTATTAGACATAATACTGCTATTTATACTCCTCAGCAAAATGGTGTTGTTGAATGTATGAATCAGACTCTTATGGAAAGAGCCAAAAGCATGATCAACAATGCTAACTTGCAAAAGGAGTTGTGGGCAGAAGCAATATCCACTGCTTGTTATTTAGTTAATAGATCACCTTCAGTAGCAATTAATTGTAAAATTCCTGAAGAAGTTTGGTCAAGTCAGTCTTGTGATTATTCACATTTTAGGATATTTGGTTGTGATGCCTATGCTCGTATTCCTAAAAATCAACGTTAAAAATTACATCCAAATTTGAAATGTTATGTCTTTGTTGGGTATAACTATGCGGTGAAAGGATACATGTTGTGGGATCCTATTTCACGGAAGATAGTTATTAGTAGAGATGTAACATTTGATGAATCTTCTATTTTAAAATCAGATGTTGAAAGAATTGAACATGAATAGGTATCGCCAAATCAAAAAATTCAGTTGGAAGCTAGATCTTTTTCCGAAAGTCAAAAAGAAGGAGAGAATTATGGAGGAAAAGGTGACGAAGATGCAAAGGAAACTGTTGAAGTTTCAGAACTAGTTTAACAACTAGTCACTCTAAGAAGGTATACACGGGAAAGGAAAACTCCCAAAAGGTATGAAGATTCAGCTTCATCTTTTGCTTTGATTATTGAAGATGGGGAACCTTATTGTTCTTAGGAAGAAGTGGATGATACATAAGTGAAAAATGGAAAACGACTATGGAAGAAGAAATGGATTCCCTAGCCAAGAACAATACCTTGGATTTTGTAGAACTTCCTGAAGGTAGAAGTGTTGTTGGATCCAAATGGGTATTCAAATTGAAACAAAAATTTAATGGAAGTATCAAAAGGTATAAGGCGAGATTGGTAGAAAAAGGGTATTCTCAAGTTGAAGGTATTGACTTTCATGAGGTTTTTTTCACGAGTTGTAAAACTTGTTTTTATTCGTAATATGTTGGCACTAACTGCATTACTTAACCTTGAGTTAGAACAATTAGATGTTAAAACAACTTTTCTACATGGTGATTTGGATGAAGAAATATATATGGATCAGCTAGAATGTTTTGTACAAGATCGTAGTAGAATATTAGTTTGCAAGCTCAGGAAATCATTGTATGGCTTGAGACAGTCTCCCAGGAAATGGTACAAGAAGTTTGACTCCTTCATGGTGAGCCAAAGATTTATTAGAAGTGAGTATGATCATTATGTATACTTTAAGAGTTTGATTATCTTAGTTTTGTATGTTGACGATATGCTTATTGCAAGCAAAAGCATGGAAGAGATCAACATGTTAAAGGCTCATCTCTCTAGGATGTTTGATATGAAGGATCTTTGAGCAAAAAAACATATCTTGGGCATGGAGATACATAGAGACAGGGAAAATGGTAAGCTTTTTTTTATCACAACAAAAGTATGTGGAAAGAGTACTTGAAAAGTTCGGTATGAACAATTTGAAACCTGTTAATGTTCCATTAGCTTCCCACTTTAAACTTTCTTTGGTTTTGAGTCCTAGAACTGATGAAGAAAAGAAATATATGTCTCATGTACCATATGCTAATGCTGTAGGAAACTTAATGTATGCGGTGGTATCTACAAGACCTGACATTTCACATGCAGTTGGAGTTGTCAGCAGGTTCATGGCAAATCTAGGTGAAGAACATTGGAGAGCAGTGAAATGGGTGCTTCGGTATTTAAGAGGCACAAGTGATCATTGCATCATATTTAATGGCAGTGAAGGATCAATGTGCAGATATGTGGATGTTGATTATGCAGGTGATTTGGACAAGAGGATATCTACTATAGGTTATGTCTTTACTCTTGTAGGTGGAGCAATTAGCTGGATGTCAAAGCTTCAAGAAACAATTGCGTTGTCCACTACTGAAGTAGAGTATATAGCTGCTTCAGATGTCAGTAAAGAAGCAATCTGGTTAAAGGGTCTACTTGATGAGATTGGAAGGATGCAAGAGAGAGTGAATCTATTCTGTGACAGTTAGAGAGTTATTCACTTGGCTACAAATCCATCTTATCACATCAAGACCAAGCACATTGATGTAAGGTATCATTTTCTAAGACATGTGATCAATGGCAGAAAAATAGCTCTCAAGAAGGTCCATACATGGGAGAATTGTGCATACATATTCACGAAGCCAGTTATAGTAGAGAAGCTACGATGGTGTTTAGCTTCTCTTGGCTTGTAGAAGATATGATGAATGGGCATGGGAAAGGGATTAGGAAAATCGTTGTCAAGGTGGAGTTTGTTGAAATATGACAACAAATTATGTAATTATGAGTAAAATCTTTATTAATTATTGCTAGTTAGTTTTATACCGAATAGTAGTTATGTAATAGAGAAGAGGCTCTTCTAAATATGACAACAAATTATGTAATTATGAGTAAAATCTTTATTAATTATTGCTAGTTAGTTTTATACCGAATAATAGTTACGTAATAGAGAAGAGGCTCTTATAAAATTGGTGAATGCCTGAGAGAATGTAATTATGAAGAATCATTCTTTATTAAATAAAGATGACATCCCTTGCCCCGTTGATGTTTTCTTGACACTCTGTCAAGGTTTTACCACGTAAAATATTGTGTTTACTTGTGTGTGTATATTTCAATTTCCCTTTTAACTTCTTTACATTTCTTGATTGATAAACGGTTGGGTTCAACAGCTATAAAGGAAGAAGGGGGAGAAAAGAAAGGCATAGAATTTGGGATTTTCTTCTTGGCATTTTAATTCAAGGCTTAGGCAAGTTTTCAAGCAAGAGTATCAGGTGAGATCCTCAACCAACCTAGCTTTGGTGGGATCCAATCTCACCCTATTTAGACACCCTCCATCTTTGTTGTGCATCGCTACTACCTTAGTGCAATTTCTTCTTATGAATTTCAAAGGTCTAATGATGAGTTGCAAAAGATTAACTATTTTGTAGTTTATTGCAGAGGCTTTCTTCTCCATTTTTAGGGCTAAATACTTCATTGTCTCAGGAGGAGAAGGTGTTAAGTTTGTTGTTGTTCTTTGGAGCAGTGAATTCCAAATTTGTGGCATCTAAAGCTGAGAGCATATTCAGCGCAGGGATCAAACTGCAATAAAGAAATCTATTGGGGGAAACATGATTATAAAGACTAATAGTCCTTCCCGTACAACCATCGAGTCAGATTGAGGAAGCCAGTATAGAGATCGATTATGCAATTGTGGAAATGAGATTTTTCCATTTGGTAGAGCGAGTGACTGATCGTTGCATGAGCACGAGTTCTGAAAAGACGAGCTACAACTATGTAGGGAGGCCGAATATTATTAATCTTATAATATCATATTAAATCTCTTATGCTATCTCAGTGATCCAACATGTGGAAACTCATGTGCTCTAGTTGAATCGTTGCATGTTGAATGGATTGAAGGGAGGCTCGAACCACTAGTGTGTTGACTCCTAGTCAACTCTAGTGCTTTAATTCCAGGAGATCAAATTATTTGAGTGAAGCTTATTGTTTTAATTATAAAGGAGATCACCCAATCATCATTGGAGTCAAAGCTTGTTGTGGGTTTTTCTTTAAACATCCTTATGTGTTCCATATGATGGCATATGATATGTTTTCATTGTTCTTCCAAGATTATATATTCAACAGAGGATTAGCGATTAGATCTTGTGTCGCAACTCCTCTCGGGTGTTCTAACCCAAATTGTATCCCCTGCAATTTGCTCAAATAAAGTTCAGAATTTGTCTCTCTCCAAATTTTAATAGAACTTGTGGTCCCATCAAAATAACAATTGCATGTCTTTTTTATGATTATTAAAATTGTTTTTGAAGAAGGGACTATAATGGCATTTGGTGGAGATTCGACGTAATTAAATATAGACATTTTACCTAGTGGGATTTTACACTTTGTGTGGCTTATCAATTTCTTAAAGGTTGTTATAAAGTCTACAACTATCCCAATTTGGTGTAATTTTTTTAAAACAACCAAACCATGAGTGTCTCATTCAACGATAGCGTAGATGGCCTTCACAAATTAGTTCCAAGTGATTCACCCTCCAAACTTGTTCATGTCTATGTTGGGAAAGTGATGCCACGAATTATGGTCTTGAAAGATTATTTTATGAATATAGTTATATAGAGAGCATGGATCATTGTAATGTTCATTATTTATTGAATATTCCCATTTTGGTGGATCTACATGTTTTTTCTTTCCCAATTGGCCAATTAGGATAAGTTTAGTTCATCAATCTTAGCTTCTAGGAACTTAAGATGAAAATTCTAATATTCAACATTTGATTTGAGTTGTGAAAGTGAGGAATCAAGCTATTGGTGTGAATGTGCAGTTTGTTGACTTTATCCTTCACGGTTTCCATCTGGTGAAACTTGTGTCATGGGAACACTCAAGATCCCCTTGAAAGGATTACCATGACCCCTTTGAAAAGATTATCATATAGTTATCTCAGTGCACTCAATGACTTGAGCGAAACCTTTTGATTTTAATGAAAAATTAATTATTGGGCCCACACAAACAGGTTATTTAAGAGGTAATTCCATACAATCAACATTATCCAAACAGTGTTTGAGATAGGTATCCCATAATGATACTAGCTCTATTGTTTCTATAGAGGTTATGACTTTTAGGGTCGTGAGAATAAACGAATGTCAAGTTTTATAACTCTCTAATATATTGAAAGGTTTCCATCAGTAGCAATTAGTCAAATATTTCATGGAACTAAGGAGGATAGTGTGAAAATTTCATCTATCACAACAACTGGAAATTATTTTCCTAATTGTTAATTTTATTTAACAATTTATTTGCAGTTTGCTACGGAAAATATCAAGTAATTCACATTGTGATTTTCAAAAACAAAACCGTGGAAACAAATAGCATTGGAATCTAAGAAAATACTAGCACACACACATAAAATTCAACTCAATTATTTTTGGAAAAATGTCCTTGGAAAACCCCAACTTGGGAAAACTAGTGCAACAATGAGGGCTTTTATTATCAAGTAGTAGTGAAAATCTGAATACAATCTGGATACCTAAAACTAGCAATCCACAACAAGAAAAATCTGGGCAAAATTATTGAAGGGAATTACCCTTCCTCCACAAGAAATCCTGACACAACTTTCCTACATAAAACTCGGCCTCCTGAAGCCTTTGCACAGACTCCTCGATGCCAAGCCTCCAACTAGTCTCTGATGAAGTTGTTTTTCCTTTTGTTGCTGAGGAAAATGATTCTTTGGCCTTCTGGAAGACCTTCTAGGTCTATGGAAGATGAATCAGTTTTTCTACAGCCAAATTGGATTTCCTTTATGAGACAATTGCGTAGTCCTCTGCGCTGCCTCACTCGGAATAACTCGGACCTCTTGATGTTGCCTCTACGGATATGGAAAACCTCCTCTAGATCATTGTCCTTGTCCCTCACTCACTACTTCGATCTCTGGCTCTCTCTAACAACTGACTATTTCTACTCTGGAAATCAATCTGCCAAGGAAATCAAACTTCTCAAGTGTATTCTCTTCACCACATCAATCTCCTCTTATAATCCATTGTTGGAGAACCAACGACCAATATTAAAACTTAATCAATAGCTAAGATCATTTAAGGATCGATCTATGTGAGTTTTTATACTATTCTCATCTTATCTTAATTAATAATGATTAATTAACCACATTCCCTACATTTAGATTGAGGATGTAACAACCCTGGTGAAAATTCCATGTAATAAAAGTTAAAAAAAAATAACCATGGTCGATGGGACACTTATTCCAAGCTAAATGTTGGGCAGGACATCCTAGGGGGTGCCCATTTGGTTTTTTATGGCTAAGGAGATTGGAAAAGGCAATGACTAAGGCTTTGGAAAGGAAAAATGACAATTTTCCACAATTATTTATGAAAATAATGGAAATTAGGAGAAAAATGAGGTGAAAGGTCACAGGGTGCATATGACAAGGAAAATAATGGAAAATGAAGAAAATAGAGGCCTCATTCATAAAAAGGCTTTTGAGGATTAGATGGTAACCTTTTGACAATTGAGTTTTGGAGCTCTCTCATTATTCTTTCTCTCTCTCTCTCACTCTTGGACACTTAGATTTTTCTTAGAGCACTTTGGCATTAGAGCAAGAAAGGCAAAGAAGGCAAGAGGAAGCAAATATCAAGCAAGGAAAGGAAAGATCAAGCAAGTACAACAGGCTTCATTCCAAGTATCAACTTGCATGTGTAATTTCCTCCCTAGGTTTCACATGCATGGTATTTCATGTGGTTCTTCGCTGTGTGGCATGGAATTTTCTAGGTGTAACAGTGTTTTCAGCCTAGCATTTCCATTTTCAAATAGCCATGGTGTGATGGGGTTATCATGTTTTGGTTGAGCTGGATTGCTGAATGGATTTAAATTTGAGTGGAGTGGATCTCCAAAATGATAGAAAACATGGATTAGTAACCCCTAATCCGGACTGTGGGTCGTGGTAAAGCTATATTTTGCATTGCCTCAGATGGTTTAGGAGTCCTTTCCGGTGAATGCAAGGATATACGGTAAAGCCAAGTGGTGGTTTTCTCTCCGTTGGGCCTAGTAATTCCTGGTTTGGGATATGTGGTAAAGCCTAGTGACGGGGTCTAGGTTTAGGGCCTAGTGATCCACGTTTGGATTATAGTAAAGCCTGTAGAGTGGGTATCGGTTTAGGGCCTAGTGATCTGTGTTTGGATTACAGTAAAGCCTGAGAAACTAGGAGACACGAAAATTCCTCATGGTGTAGGTGGAGAAATCTGGTGGCATACATGCGTGTTTGGCCTGGTGATAGGGTGGATATCATAGTAAATCATGTTATAATGTGTTTATTGTGTTGGCCTAGTGATCTGGGATGGATTACGGTAAAGCCTGGTTTCCTATTGATGAGGGTGACGTGGTTTAGCCTCGGTACGCCCTGATTGGTTCTTTTGGTTTGAGTCCCACATTCATTCTTGGAATATGGCATGAGGCTGAATGGCTGAAGAGAGATTTGGCTCAGCCATTCTATGGTCAGGTGGAACGTGGTAGTCCCATCTCTGGTTGGTTCTTTGCATTCATTAATGAGAAATCAATTACCTTGATTTTCATGTGTAAGTGTATTGATGTGTATGTGGATTTTGATGGTTGATGTGTTTATGGTAATTCTGTGCCTATTATGTTGGTTATATGTATATTTTATGACAACAATTATGTATGGCATGTTTTTATTTGTATATGAATGGATAATGTGCCTATGACTTAATAGAGGATAATGCAGCAATTGGCATGAGGGAACAATTGTTCATAGCGATTCTTAGATAAGTATGAGATCCCTACACTTAATTATGTTGTTTACACCGTAGGTTACATGTTGATGAAATATTTGACGAAATGTTTGTCATGGCTAGTAGGGGTTTGGTTAAGGTATTGATCAACTTATTTATTTTGCATCATTTTTCACCTGTACATTCACTGATTATGAGCTATCATTCCATTCTATGCAGTGGCCTGGGCTCTCGACCTGAAAAAGTGGCTTAAATCTTGGGGTCGCTGGTGGGTTCCAGTATTGCAGCAATAATGCTGCAACTCCTGGGACTCCCTTCTTTACTTTTATCAACCCGGTAGTTCGTAACAAACTTGGAAGCGACGATGTTGTATGCACAAGTACTAGCTCTTGCCGCAACTGTCAGTTGGTCAGCTGGCACAAGTCCGCTAGGGGCTCAAGCCAACTTCTATGAGCTCTGAGAAGAAGCTTTTTAATTGATGGATGGAAGCTAACTCGAAGGAAGCTAATCTGCTTGTGAAAAGAAACTGAAAAGTTGAAAGAAAGCGCAAACCCTAGCAACCCTAATTTTACCAGTTAGTCCTACGATGCGAAAAAGAGGATGCAGCTACTAAAAGAGATGCCATACTTCTAAGAGGTAATACATGTTCTAAGTACTTCTATTGAAGAAAACATCTTTTGTATTTTGAATTAGTTGTAGATTATCATGCATGTGCTCTTCATATTTTTTATTGTGCAGAGTGGATCGCGAGAGGAAATTCTTGGAAGAGGTCGAGAAGGTTCAGAGAGGGCCTAAGGGGTCCCTAACACCCTTCCAGAGAGTTTCACAGAGGTTGGCTATCAAGAAACCTCATTCGTGAGCTTCTACAGGAAGTCTGCAAGGGTTCTATAGGATGTTCTGGAATTTCTACAAGATGTTCTGTGATTTTCTACAGGATGTTTAGAAATGGGATTTTGGAGGATGGATGGGTGAAGAAAGATGAAGGAGTGGGTATGGAGGTTGGATAAGGGTTTGAGGTGGTCCAGGGACTGGTGGATGGAGCTGAGAGAAGATGTAGATGGCTGGATTTTTTCAAAGAGGGCTAAAGCAATGCTGCACAAAAAGGTAGGGTTATGTGGGCAAAATGGAAAACATGAGGCAATAAACCAAGTTAGGGGATGGAGCAGATGGGTCTGATGGAGGAAAGATAGATAGAGAGGTAATACAGGTTCTCTGCAAGTTATTTTCCAAAACTATCCAACAAAGACTAGGAAAAACCAATGATCTACCTACTTTAACCTAATTTGACCTAGAAACCATAAGCATGATGAACATAAGTCTATTGGAAGCAAATCATGTAAATCAACTATGAAAACTGAGCAAGAAAAGATTCTAAACATGCTAGTACAAATGGTATCAACTTTCCTAACTAAAAATCTAACACTAGCAATTGCATGAAGAGGCAAAAACAGTGTTTTTGTGGCAGCAAGGACACCTAGGTCTCAGCTCATGGTCAAAAGGAGGGAGAGGTGAGATCAGAGGTGCTTGATAGCCTTTTTCTGAAGATATTCTCTGTTATTAACCTATCAAATCAATCTGAACATGAAAAGATACTTTAATCATCAAAAGCAATCTAACTAACAAAACAAGATTTAAATCTAAATAGCAGATTTTATTCTAAGAATGCAACAAGGACACATAAAAGTAAACAAAGGAGGTACTGGGCACTTGAGATGGGCCCAACCCCAAGAGCTACAGCCTCCTAAGAGAGATTAGATCTGGTGCAAAGTTGGATTCATCTTTATTGATCAAAAGAATAGTTACATTCCAAAAACTGTCCACAAGGAAAAGCTTGAAAATGTGCTGAAATGCAAAGCTAATCTACTGCCTAACAAATGACTAAATCGAACTACAAGCTAGCTAACTTCTGCCTACAAAGTGACTAACTACTGGCTAGCCCAAATGAGTTCCTAAGCCTTCTTATTTATACAAATTGAGGACCCCAACAGTCCTCCTAAACTTTAGGGACTCAACTGCCCAAAACTTGTAGTTAACAACAGTCCTACTTGACTTGCTTGGCTGCCCTTGTGATAATCGATTTGGTGGCCCTTGAATTCCGAGCTGATGGTGGAGAATTCGAGGTAAGGGCCCATAAATGAAGGGGACACCTTCCTAAAAATCCTCTCCACGAATTTGGCTGCCAAGTGCTCATTTAAACCTTTGATTTTGTCTCCAAATTGACAAAAGACTGCATAAGCACAATTAACTTGTTGATAATGATAACCCAATTCACTCTATTAGCATAAATATAATAAAAAACATGCAATAAACTAATGAGAATGGTGGATTAAGTCAAATTAGGAGGCTGAATGAGCCCATATAATTATACATTTTTAGGGCTCATTAGTCGCTCACATAGAACTGGAAATTTTGGTCCAAAGTCATTGGCAAGCATGCCTATGAGAGTGACTTTAGGTTGTTGGTCACTCTCTTGCCCATAGCATGAGATAAAATATGGCCTAAGAGGTCCAGAACAATAATGGGACCCAGGGACATGCTTTTTGAATGTCTGACTTGTCTCCTGAAGGTTCCGTTGATGATGTTGGATGACTATGTGTGATGTTCTGTCGATTCCACTTCCTCAAGAGGTCGTATTTGATCATAGTAGCCTCTCATCTCATGTTTACCCCATTTGGCATGGTTATTTGGGTGAATGTGGGAGGAGGGTGTTGTAGAGTGGTATCAGAGCACAGTTCAACTCTCAGACTGGGTGGGTTGAATGTGTTAGTCATGCATGCATGTCAGTTGCATGTGTGTCTCTTACACTTGCATTTCATGTGCTTGTTGTATTTTCTTGATAATTGATTATGCTTGCAGTATGGTTGCCATGGAGAATTTGATATTGATTTCATGAAATGTATTTGTCATGAGTACGTGACTGGTTTCATATGGTTATATGTTGCTTACATGTTGATTTTATGTCGCCAACTTACATCTTTGTATGTGAGGTTGCATTTTGAATATTTTGATTACATGTATCATTCTTGTAGGTTGATTACAAGAATTGATCAATTGTGCTCGACTACATGTGTTTATGCATATGTGTAGTTGATTGGGCATTGATTATGCATATTATTGGTTGCATGTAGCAATACGTACAATGGAGGAATGGTTGTTTTCATGCATGAGGTCATAACATGCATTGTTGATATGGCCTTGCATTGATGATTGGACCCTAGCTAGAGTGATTATTATGTGTTGATACATTTAATTGCATATGTCTATATGTTGTTATGATTATGTTATACATGTATCACAATAATTTAGTGATCTTGTAGACAAGGTATCCTCCCCAAGATACATTGAGGTATGTCGATTTATTGTGATTTGGTTTATTTGACATATTATGCATTGCAAAAAAAAATATCAAATGGCTAGCAAGATGGTTGACTACAAAGATTCTCCCTATGGATCCGAAGAGTAGTATGGTGTTGGGAATCCTTCTGATTTGGTAGTTACATTGAGAAGTTTGAAGGAAGGGATAAGGATTTGTAAGATGGATAATGCTAGGATCATATAGGCGTAAGAGAAGCAAGCATAGGTTAATGCTATACTTCTTCAGAGTTTGTCAGAATTGCAGTGATAAGGGCCACTTCGGATCAACCATGGACATGAGGATGGAACTAATGGGGCATATGACAGTAGATCTTCTGGTAGACACAATTCAAATAGATACAATACAGTGAGAGATGGCAGGATGATGGACACTCCGAATAAGAGGGGCAATGAGTACATGTAATATTCTAGTTCTGGTTCTGATAGACATCATGATAGTCATCGTTATCATCCTTATAAGAGGAACGATAGGGGATACTTTTCGGATGAATTCAAGAAAGAAAAACCACCTACTTTTGATGGAGATATGAAGAAGCCAGAAGATGGAGAGGCTTGGATACTTGGGTTGAATAAATTGTTTGAGTTGCATAATTACACAGATAACATGAAGGCCAGAGTAGTTATCTTCAGGTTGAAAGGTAAAGTAGACATTTGGTGGGAAGATGTGGAGCAGGTTAGAGACATCAGGACATATTACTTGAGTTTGCGAGAGTACAAGAGGCTTTTCAAGAAGAAGTAATTGTCATAAAGGCACTACGACGGTAAGGCTAAAGAGATCTATGGGCTAAATATGGGATTAATGACAGATGAAGAGTACATGACTGAGTTTCTGGAGCTATTGAGGTATGCACTGTATCTTACTGATGAGAAGGCTAAAGTTCAGAGATTTCTTAATGGTTTTCCATTAGCATTTAGAGATCCGATTGAGTATGATGAGCCTTGATCACTTGAGGAAGTTATTGGGAAACTAAAGCATTATTATAAACAATCAAAGTGTAATAATGAATCTCAACATGGATGGAAAGGAAAGGACAAAGGTAAAGGTAAATGGCAACCTAAGAGGACAAGGCCTCAACATGCATGCGACAAAGAGAATGTGGCACCACAAAAGAGATTTAATGCAACTAGATAGGGACATGGGTCACATCAATAGCAACAACATAGAGGTGAGGGCACTCATCGGTTGGAGTGCTAGACATGTAGTAAGGAGCACGTTAAGAGAGATTTCTCACATAATCAGGGTGGTAGGTCCCAAATATATAATGCACATGAGGCACAATCTTTTGGGGATATTGTTTAGAGTATTCCACGTATCTATGCAGCAGTGGACAACATGCATGTAGAACACTAGGCATCAATCATTGAGACTGCATAAAGCACACATTAGACTTGTTGGCATAATGACTAACCCAATTCACTCTATTACCATAAATATAATAGAAAACATGCAATAAACTAATGAGAATGGCAGATTAAGTCGAATTAGGAGGCTGAATGAGCCCATATAATTATCCATTTTTGGGGCTCATCATCACCCCCCTACTGAAAGTGTTCCTCATTCTCTGAGCAACTAATCTATCTCTCCATATTTGATGGCCTTGGTGGCCTCCCTATCATGCCAAGCTTCTGAAGTGATGTCCTCTTCTCGGTCATGAAACCATGCTTTTCTCTCTGCTTCTTCCCACTGCTTGTGCTCCTTTTCATAGAGAATTCTCAGCTTCCTGTAGAACTGTCTTAGCATCCTGTAGAGAGGTCTTTGTGTCCAACATTTTCATTCTTTCCCTCCAGGTGGATGTCTTTGGGCTTCCCCATTCCTAGGTGATGGATGCCTTCGAGGGAGACTTTTCCTTTTGTGTAGCTGAGGTGTCTACAATTGTAATTGGCTCTTTTGACTGTGGTTGGGGTCTGCCAGTTTTTACCTGCATGCTCCTTCTTGCCTTAAAATACATGGGAGGCTCCCTCTTTCGCTTCCCTTTCTGATTTGGAGATGTTCTTAGGGTGGCCAGCATAGTTGCTACCTCCCTGGCTAAAATCTCAGGCGATTTTTCCTTCTGTTGCCCTGTTTCTAGACTTCCTGCAGAAAGTCCTGTGCTGACTGTTTTCTGGCTTCCTGTAGAAATGGTTTTCATGCTTCCTGTAGAAACTGTTTCAACTGTTTTGGTCTGCTTGGCTAGATGTGGCTCTTCCTCCTTTTTTTTCTCTTCTTTTGTATTCTCTGCCTCTATTAGCTTGCTTCCTCACGCTCTGTTTTGGCTTTCTTCTCATCTTGTTTAGCTTCTGCCTTCTCTGTTGTAGTCTTTTTCTTTTCTGTTCTTCCTTTGTTTTGCCCTCTGCCTGAATGATTTGTGCTCCCTCATCATTGGTTTTTTTTCACATTCTTCAGGTTTGGTTCTTCCCTAGAATTGAATCGCTTCTTTTGCATAAACATACAACAAATAAAACTGTTTGTTTTCTTCTTCTCTTGAAGCCAGAAATTTTGCAAAAAACCCGTGTTTTCTTCTAAAAAGATAGCTCATTGCCCCGCTTGTAAACTTGTTATTGCTCCTGGAATTTTCATGTTTTTCACAACAACAACTTCCAATTTTTTTCTCTCTTCAAACTTTTCCAACTTGAATTTGCTTCTTAATTTTTGAAAAGAAATCAATTTTTTTGACAGATCAAAGAACAACTAACATAGTTTTTTTTTCTTCTAGAAAGTGGACAGTCTTGCAAATTCATTCTTTCACACAGGCTTAGTTCCTATGGTTGCATCTCTCTTTTCAGAAGAAGGTGAGAAAGAAGAAGCCAGACTTCGAATGCAGAGGGAAAAAAGAACTGTGTAGAACTCAGAAAATATGCAAGCAGACTTTTCACCTTTTTTCGATGTGCAGGCAGACTTTTCCTCTCATTTTTTTAATTTAATTATGTGTTCAATTCACCATTTTTCACCAAAAAATCATGCAAAACGAAGTTTCCCCAATCCTACCTCATTTGGAGCTTGAAATTCGCTGAAAATCCTAGGTTTTCTTTCTGCATGGTTGTTTTCTGCGTTTCCTGTAGAAGACTTCCTGTAGAACGAAATTGTGCTTCCTATAGAGCCTGATAGGCAAGAATTTAAAAAAAATGGCAGAAATATTGAGAAATCAGGCAGGAATCTTGTAGAGGACCACTGGTTAATTGATCTGGACGTGGTGGATGCGTGCTCCAATTGTGACCGTAGTTGAACAGAGAGTGGTGAGAGTCAGCTGAGCATTTTTGTAATTACTGCGTGATTTGTGGTGAGGGAGTAAAGTGGCCAGGTGTACGTGCCCACATGCAGATGGTAGTGTTGTTCATGAACTGTATGCTTTCCCCTTGTAATCACTGCCATCAATTGCACTGAGGTTTAAATGGCCAACACTCCCGGTTGTTTTAATTTTCACGTGAGTCGACTGTCCACGTGTACTGCATGACTTCCGGCTGAGCGCTAGAGAAGGCAATGTCGGGTTAACCTTTCTAGATTCGTGGCTTAATCCCACCATTCCATTCATTCATGCAGTTCTTCAATTAGATTCATGCAATAGAGGAACAAGTTTTAGTCACATACTTGGAAGTAGAATGGTCGCTGTGAGGTGCTCTTTGTTGCTGCATGCATTTGTTTCGGTGGTTGCATGATGGCTTGGCTACTGATTCATGGCTGCTTTCTTGTGCAGGTATCCTCTGGTTGGATCCGCATTGTAGGAGCTGGCTTCACGTTCATATTTGCACCCTCAAGCTGCTGATGTTGAATTTTCACAGGACAGAAACTTGTTTTCGCCATTGCTCTCGAACGATAGACTGGATCGATCTGAAACTTTTTGAGCATGTTCCTATCATCATTATGAACCTCCCATAGAAAAATTGCAATCAATGGATGCACAGATTTCGAGAAAAATAGAAAATGGCTGATGATTATAGAGATCAATTTCTCGGAAACCGTGCATCGGAATCAGCTGAAACTACTTGGGTAGGTTACTATCACCCATATGCATCTCCCCATGAAACAAGTTTTGAAATGGATTCACAACTATGGAGAGAATGCAAAAATGGATGAAGGCGATGAAGGCTAATTTCTTGGCTGAAATTGCTCGGGCATGTTTCCATCATCCCTATACAACTCCCTGTAAAACAGTTTTGTAAATGTATGCACGGTTTTCAAGTTATGAAAAAACAAATTTCAGCACTAGGTATTTTTGCTTCAAGGCATTCTGCAATTATTTTGCGTGGTAAGAAAAATGAGCTTGGGATATAATGTAGGCATGAAAATGATGGAGGAGGAGTTTGAAGAAGGTAGGAGGACTGATGAACCCTTTAGGAAGCTATTATGCTCACCAAACTACCTTTTTGCAATCCATTTCTAGCTTCCTATAGAAATCCTGTAATTTCTACAAGAACTTCTTGTAGAACATGTAGTTTTTAGGAAAGAAGCACAATGAGATGGAAAAAATGATGGAGAAGGGTGAGGGATGGAAACATGGATTCTTGCAGGCCTCATGGACATATTCCTAGCCTTCTGGTCCTCTTAGGAGATTGATTTTGGCTTGTTTTTAGGCTTCCTGTAGAAGACACAAAACTTCCTGTAGAAAACACAGAACTTCCTGTAAAAAAACATTCAACTTCCTGTACAAGGCACAGAACTTCCTCTGTCTTTGTTTTGAGCGATCCTCCTGACCTGCAATGTCCTTCTTGCAACCTGCAATTATTCAATGGAAATTAGGTTTACTTTTTCTTTTCTCTTTTCTTCTTTTTTCTCTTTTTTTTGAAAACAACTAGGGTGCCTCATGGAGGTTTTCACCCTAATTGCCTGCCCTAAGCGCCTCCAAGGGAGGTTTTCACCCAAGGATCTTATTCTTTTTCTTTTCTCTTTTTTTTTTTTTTCCAACCCATTGACTGCCTCATGAAGGTTTTCAATCAATGAGCCAATCTAAGGCACCTTTGAGGAGGTTTTCACCTTAGATTTTTCCTCTTGTTTCCATTTATTTATCATTTTTTTTCTTTACCCTACCCTACTTGAAAAAAAAATTGTTCTCAAGTA
This sequence comes from Pinus taeda, assembly GCA_000404065.3. NCBI lineage: Eukaryota > Viridiplantae > Streptophyta > Pinopsida > Pinales > Pinaceae > Pinus > Pinus taeda. The sequence goes on along the minus strand of APFE031758319.1, from coordinate 2,345 downwards.
TAAGAATACTTTCAATGGAGCCATGTGCACATCGAGATTAGAGACAAAAAGATGTGGAGGCTCGAAATGCATGCTTTGACAGGTATCCGGATTCCAGAGAACAAATGATTTGACTTTGAAGGGATCGAGCATAGCTGAGGAAGAGAGTACTTCTGCAACTTAGTGACCATCTGAAACCATATCTCAATATAGATCTAATATCCTTGGTCCTTTTGCTGATTTGGATCATTCTCCATATCTTCTTCTATCATGACCTTCACATCTTCCTCTTTTTGCTGAGTTTTCTCTTGAGTACATGGAGGATTTGATGGTAACCATGAGGGAGTTCTCTCGATCTCTGATTCTAATGTCTTCTCTTCATCAAGTGCAGCCCATGGTTCTTTGATCTCTTCTTTTGAATCTTCTTTTGCTAGATGTGGTCCTTCAATGCTTTCGAGATAATCTCTTTTATGCCATACTCTTCCTGAGCTATGGTGAAGATCATTGAGCTCAAGAGGAGTCATTTGGACATGTTGTGCCTCAGCTTTGCAATTGGGTTGAGCTACTCCATTGTATGGTTTTGGGAATGGTGGTACGGGTAGTTGAGTGGAGGTGTATTTTTGAGATGGATGTGGATGGGGTTGTGGTTGGGCAGGTGGTGGAGGCAAATGAGTGGGAGGAGAGTTGTACTGGGGCCTCTACCCCTGATGAGGTGCATTCCACTAAGGCTGTGGCTGAGCATAAGAGTGAAACAAATGAGCAACTGGAGAAGCATGGTATTGAGGAGGATACGACCAAGGAGGCGGTGTGGACCAGGAAGGATGAGCAGGGGGACCGCAAGAAGGCATGGAAGTGGCTTGATAGGGGTCATAATAGGTCTGGGATGTCCCTTGCATTTCCTGCTGGTAGGGTATGGGTCTATGTGGCCTCCTTTGGTTCATATAACAGAGTGATTCAGTGACTCCTTTGGCTCTCTGATATGCAGCTTTCCAGGCAAGGAAGGACATTGATTCGTAGGATGGTATTCTTCATAGACAAAACACACTTCTAGGGAGTGCATTGGACATTCGTTCCTAGGATGCTTTCTAGTGCACCTAGGACAAAAGATGACCAAAGCCCTCTTGGCTTCCTCTTGCTTCCTTTGGATCTATAAGGTATCCAGTTGCATGGAAAGAAACTATCTCATCTCACTCTTGAAATCTTCCATCAGATTCTCACATTCACCTCTAAGGATTGAGTTGGAAGAAAAAGTACTACTCCCAACATTTATGCTTGTAGGCATTTGCTACAGTGGAATTTTTTCTTCTCCTCCCCTAGAGGTTCTTTAAATATTCCTTGATGTCCGCCCAGGGGTTCTTCTTAATCACAGCCATCGAAGAAGAGAGAAGGTTGGCTGTGTGAAGCAGTGGGGGGTGTTGTGCAAGTATTTTTCTAACTTATCTCTACTCCTACCAGGCATGAAATGAAATCTTTTTGGTTGAATTTTGT